>VUQH01056718.1:0-16691 GCA_015106775.1 Etroplus canarensis | reverse complement strand
ATGTTAGACAAGAGAGTCTGGTTTCCAATCTCCATTCTAGTTCATCCTGAAGGTACTGGATGGGGTTGAGGTCAGGGCTCTGTGTAGGCCAGTCAAGTTCTTCCACATCAAACTCATCCAATCGTGCATTTATGGACCTTGCTTTGTGCACTGAGGTACAGTCATGCTGTACCAGAAAAGTGCCTTTCCCCAAACTGTTCCCACAAAATTGGAAGCAGAGTCTTGAGGATAAACAACCTCTGTGAGAGACTGCTGATGGCTTTCTACCACTCTGCAAAAGAGAGCATTTTAACCATACTGCCTCACAGTGTGGAATGCAGACTGAACAGCAACTGATAAAAAGCCCTATATGGGGTCATCAACTCAGGACAAAAAAAATCATCAGCTGCTCTCTTCCTTTGCTAAAGAATATTGGTGTGGGGTTTTATGCGTATTGTATATGAATGTATTTTGAGCACTATGAGGGGGGCACTTGCAGTTTCGTTGTAGCTGTATATAATGATAATAAAGGCTTCTGCTCTATTGTACAACTCTGTTATCTATTGTACAACCGTCCAAAATGTTTTGGTAAGCTGAAGCATTAAGATTTCCCTTCACTGGAACTAAGGGGCCCAGGACAACCCCAGAAAAACAAACCCTTCCCCGACAAACTTCTCAGTTAGCACAGTGCAGTCAAGGAAGGTAATGGTCTCCTGGCATTCGACAAAACCAGACTCATCCATCAGATTGCCAGATCGACACACGTGATTCGTCACTACACAGGACATGTTTCCACTGTGCTCCACAGTCAAATGGCAGCATGCTTTTCACCCCTCCATCCAACGCTCAGCATTATGCTTGGTGATGTAAGGCTTGCATACAGCTGCTTAGCACTGGAAACCCATGCCATAAAACTCATGTTGCACAGTTTTTGCGCTGATGTTAATGCCAGAGGAGGGTTGGAACTCTGCAGTTGAGTTAGCAGAGTGACCTGACTCTGTAAGTTTATATGGGCTGCCACTTCATGGCTGAGTTACAGTGATTTTTAATACTTCCACTTTAAAGAATAGTATTTACAGTTGATTGTGGAATATCTAGGAGGGAAGAAATTTCGCCAACCAACTCATTGCAACTGTGGCATTCAGACTTACTCCTACTTTCAACTTTTTAGGCCATTCTTAGAATGGCATTCTTTTATGCTACTATAGATTGTGAATTTTTTCTCCACATGCCTGAAATTGTTGTGAATGTTATTTGTTTAAGCTGCTATTTTTTGAGTTTTTTAAGAGCCATGTCAGAGACGAAATTTCTGTTTCTTTGTGACAGACAATAAAAAATATTCTATTCTATTCTATTCTATTCTATTCTATTCTATTCTGTGGGAACAGACTGTAATTTTTTTTTCTTTTATATAAAATATAAATATTCCACAACTAGTGAACTTTATGTTTTTCTCTGTTGTAGAGCTGCTAATCTACCTTTATTTTAATTTCAGTAGCCACGATTAGTGATGCTGAGTCACAGTACACTGATCTATGTTTCCAGTTTTATTATTTGCCACAATCTGAAGACATGGTTTACACCACTGTTTAGTGATAGAATATGTAGCGCCTCTAAAATGCTACTGACATGATAGACAAAATGATTGATAGATACCTGATACTATGCCTGATCATGATAGTCAACTTGCAGTGGGTCTGTACTGTGTAAAAGCAGGACTTTGTTGCTTTTGCTAGTCACAAAAACTGTACAAGAGGTTCCTAAACTTTACTTAATGCAGATAAAAAATACAGTGCAATAGACTGCTTGTTTAATAAAGAAATGACACAGAACAAATGAACAAAAAGGAGCAAAGATAGACTTTCAAAAGATTTTTAAAAACAACTTATACTATTAAAAGTTACTTTTCTGCAACTTGACAATCAGAAAAATACTATTTCTACTCTGTAATATATAGTTAGTTTTTCTGTTATGCTATTTCCATTTTTTTCTAGAGGACACGAAGGCAGCAGTGGAAAATCAGAAAATGTCAAGCCAAGAAATCTGAGCTTCCTCTGTTCTCCTCTGGCACCAACAGAGAACAACTACAGTACGGGTTTACAGCTCCAGCTCTGCTGCTTGAAGAATGTGATTAAAACTTGGATCAGACTAACTGAGTTTACTCGATAAAAGGGCAAAACAACTGATGATCCTTCTTTGAAACAGTAAAACATAATGAAGGTTTGTAGTACCTTAACTCTGAGCTGGAGGACCACCAACTTAGAACAAGAACAAAGACTAGAAGAGGAAATGAGACCTCCTCTTGTGCCTCCTAAATGTTTTTAGGACTTTCTGGGTCTTGTGTCATTTTTCATTCTTTCTGTGGTCTGGGATGAGGCCAGAGAAGCCCAAGGAGGAACTAGTCCTCTCCTTTTTTTTCAAAGCTGAATCTGCATTAAATCAAAGATTTAACCTCATCTGTTTCCACTAAAAAGCACATTTCAAACAAATTAGAGCCCAGTAAGAAACTGGAAATCTCACAGAGGCAAAGAAAAAATGTCTTAAAGTGTTTACTACAGAGTTCACAAAAAACTGAAGGATTTTAGCAGATGCATAATGGTCAGTAAGTGTTTGACTCACTACTGTTCTCATTTCATGACAACAGTTAATAACCTAAAGGTCATTGGCTTATGTTCACTTCCTTGGACTGATGTTGTTCTTCAGTTTTCCAATGCCGAGGGTGTTGTTCTTTGCTCAGGATCTTTGAAGTGAGACCCACGATAGATAGAACTTTAATGCGGCCTTTTTCAGCATTGCTGAGTGTGGAGGTGCATAATTTGTACAATTCACCGACAATAAGTGGCATCAGTAAGTCCAGAGGTCCAAACCTCCTCTGGCTTTAATGTCAGCACAAAAATGTGTGCAACATGAGTTTCATGGCATGGGTTTCCATGGCTGAGCAGCTGTATGCAATCCTAACATCACCAAACACAATACCAGCCATTAGATGGAGTGGTGTAAAGGACACTGACACTTGACTCTGGCACAGTGGAAACATGTCCTGTGTAGTGACGAATCACGTGTGTCCATCTGGCAATCTGATGGATGAGTCTGGGTTTATCAAATGCCAGGAGACCATTACCTTCCCGACTGTATTGTGCCAACTGTTAAGTTTGCTGGAGGATGGATAATGTCAGGGGGATGTTCTTCTGGGATTTTCTGGGCTCCTTAGTGCCATTGAAAAGAAATCTTAATGCTTCAGCTTACCAAAACATTTTGGAGAATTTTATGCTTTCAACTTTGTGGAAACAGTTTAGGGAAGGCCCTTCATCCCCAGTGCACAAAGCAAGCACCAGCAGTCTCTCACAGTGGTTGTTTATCCTCAAGACTTGGCTTCCAATTTTGTAGAAACAGTTTGGGAAAGGCACTTTTCTGTGTTGGTATGACTGTACCCCAGTGCACAAAACAGGGTCCATAAAAGCATGGTTGGATGAGTTTGTGTGAAAGAACTTGACTGGCCCACACAGAGCCTTGACCTCAACCCCATCCAACATCTTTGGGATGAACTAGAATGGAAATCACAAGCCAGGCCATCTCGTCCAGCATCAGTGTATGACCTCACAAATGTTGTTCAATATGAATGAGCAAAATTTTCCACAAACAGACTGCTGCTGACTGCCTTTGGATTTAGAATGGGATCTCATAAAAGTTCCTGTAGGTATAATGTGCAAGGTGCCCAATACTTTTGTCCATATAGTGTAGTGTTGTATGATCCTTTTTCAGCAACTCAGGTGTTTCCCTTGCACAGGTACTTTAACCTTTTTTTGAAAACCTTGATGCATCTGTGCTTTTACTTACTTTTAGTATAGCCATCTGAATGCAGGATGTATTGTGAGGTAGTCTGAAATTGTTGGTAGTTTTATTTAGAGGGTCCATAAAATTTCTAGCTTAATCTTTTCAATCTGGGATTCTACTGAAGTAGCTTCACATAATTCACATTTCAAAATTATCCTTATTTATCTTAAACTCGGTGCAATACTGTTGTTCATTCACTGTCCCAAAGAAACAGCTGGAACTTCTCTCTTTCCTATGATTGGCTGCCCCTCATCAACAGAGGGTTTGAGCAGAAGGTGGGTGGTGCTTTTGTGCTCACAGTTCTGTGTCTGATGACCCTGTTGTGGATATCCATACTCATAGACATCATACAGAGCCAAGATTAGAAAGAACTGCCTGAAACCAAGTATTCAGGGAAGACAGAAGCCTGAGCTTTTGGCTCATAGGCATTACCTGCACAGCTTCTAAGCTGACCGTAGATGTGGACGTGAGTGTGTGATTGTCTGTCTCTCTGTACTGCCCCTGTGATGGACAGACAACCTGTCCTAGGTATAGTCCACCGCTTGCTGGTATCGGAAACTTTTTTGATTTCAATTTTTGATCATTATTTTCTATATCTCATGAAAATCAGAAATTCAATATCTCAAATGACTAGAATATTTCATTTCAAGTTTGTATAAAATACTATTCAGACAGTATAAAAACCATGCATCTCTCGGTTTAATTGAATACACACTATCACAATCATGGGGAAGACTACTGACTTGTCAGAGTTCAGACGATCATCAACACCCTCCACAAGGAGGGTAAGCTACAAAAGGTCATTACCAAAATGCTGGCCGTTCACAGAGTGCTCTATTGAAGCATATTAATGTAAAGTTCACTGGAAGGGTAAGTGTGGTAGGAAAAGGTGCATAAGCAATGGGGATACCTACAGCCTTGAGAGGATTGTCATGAAAAGTCGGTTCAAGAATTTGGGAGAGTATCAGAAGGAGTGACCTGACACTGGTGTAAGTGCCTTCATGCACAGACATCTTCAGGTAAGGGGCTATAGCCATCACCTCCCTAATATGAAGCTGCTCCTGAACCAGAGACAATGTCAGAAGCGTCTTACCTGTGCTACCTATGTGTGAGAAAAATTACTAGACTGTTGCTTAGTGGTCCAAAGTCCTCATTTAAATATTACATCATTCAATTGTAAATGAAGATCCTAGAGTCTGGAGGAAGAGTGGAGATACACAGAATCTGAAGTGTTTGAAGTCCAGTGTGAAGTATCCACAGTGTGATGATTTGGAGTGCCATGTCATCAGCTGATGTTGGTGGTGGTTTGTCCTCTGTGTTTTATCAAGTCCAAAGTCAACACTGTCATCTATCAGGAGATTTCAGAGCACTTCATGCTTCCATCTGCTGACAAGTTTATGGAGATGCTGATTTCCTTTTCTACGGGACTCAGCACCTGCTCACAGTGACAAAACAACTACCAAATGGTTTGCTGACCATGTTATTACTGTGATTGGCCACCCAACTCACCTGTCCTGAACCACACAGAGAATTTGTGGAGTATTGTCAAGAGGGGCGTGAGAAACACCTTAACCAAAAAATACAGACGAGATGAAGGATGATTTTGAAGCAATTTGGGCTTCAATAGCACCTCATCAGTGCCAATAGCTGACTGCCTCCATGATGCAGTAATTCACTGTAAAGGAGCCCCAGCCACGTATTGCTTGTGTAAATGAAAGTACCTTTTAGAAGGAGGACATTTCTGTATTGTAAATCATTTGATGAATCTTAGGAAATATTCAAATGATTCAAGATACTGCATTTCTGAATTTCATGAGCTATAAGCCATAATCATCAAAATTTAAATTAAAAAAAGCTTGACATATTTCACTTTACATGTAATCAATATCTGATATTTGACAGTTTTCCCTTTTGACTTAAATTAGGGGGAAAACAATTCTCTTCCCTGTACCTTTGGCTGCTCCATTATATTTTCCCCATGGGGTCACCAAAATGGATCAATCCACGTTGGTAATTTGGCTGCTCGGATGTCCTTCCTGAGATGCTCTAGTATAGGTAGTATAGCTCCTCCACAATCAGGTAGACCATTAAAATGTTGTATGGTAATACAACAGTTTATGTACTTTGTCTAAGAAAAGAAAAACAGCTTAGTTTAGGATTACCTTCAACAGCAGCTGTTTAACTAAGTGTTATTACAGCTATTAATATGTTAGTGCTTCTTTCTTGCTGAGTTAAGCCCTTATTGTAATCAATCATTTTCATGGATGAGTCGCAGCCTCAGGAGGTCAGGCAGTCTGTGTATACTTTAAAAAAGGCAGAATCAGAGCGAATTTTTTTCCTCTTATGAGTTTTGTTCATACTGACATATTTTTGAGTAAATGTCCTCATTTTTCACCAAAACATGCTTTGCTGAACTATTTTCACTATGTCTTCCTGCTGCACACACATTGATGTCAAGAGATGTGCCCTCACGTTGCCTGCATACCACAGTAGTCTATGTCTGGAGCACTTTTCAGAGGCACAAACAAACCAACAGGACAGTCCAGGTCAGTGGTGAACAGGCTGGACAGAGAGAATAGTGTTGAGTTGAAAACATGGTCCATGTTCCCACATCTGGTTTTGATCAAAGCTTTACAGTCAAAATCTAATTTTTAGAACTCCACTGCAGACTTTTCCCACCAGATGAATAGAGGCTCTCAGGACCAAAGTTTAATAAACATCTTGTGTTGTTTATGCTCCCTGATCACATATTTCTATCCTAACACGTGTATTAGATTGTTTATTACTTGCTGGGGTGGAAATCAGTTGGAAATTAATCATTTTACAGCAACTATAAAGATAGAGTGGAGGCAATAACACCCTGCTGGATGTAAGTCAAGGTAGAGGTTTACATTTACATAAGGCTTCTTTCTATAGAGTAACTGAATGAGACTTTTTTATTTTATTTTATTTTTAATGTAAAAAAATGGTTCCCATCCTGTGGTTAAGCAAAACGATTAAAGACAATGCTGTGAAAAAGAACTCTATGCAGTCCTGTGAAAAACTAAGCACACCCTTACTGCTGCCATAGGAATTAAAGAGGTAAGTAGAAGCCAGGTGGTGCCAATCAAATGAACTTGATTAACTGATTGACTGATCATCATCAAGTGTGACAGCCTTTGTAGCAGTTTGCTGGTCTGGAACATTTAGGTACAGTACCTCAATCTTCCCAGGAGTGCAAGTCCCAGCAAATTCACCCCAAGGTCAGACTGTGCAATGTTCAAAGAAACTGCAAAAAACCTAAGTGCTACAGAGGCTTGCAAACATTAACTCTCCCTTGGAATTTTCCCGATTTTATTACAGCCTAACTGATATTTTTTTCATTTTACACAAAAAAATACACAAAATAGTCCAAATTGGTGCAGTAAACTGAAAAAAACACATCTTAAAAACATTCATTAAATTAAAAAAATGAAAAGTGGTGCATGCATATGTATTTAGTACTTTGTAGAGCCACCTTTTGCAGCAATTATAGCAACAAGTCTCTTAGGGTTCTCTGTATGAACTTGGCAGAACTAGCCACTGGGATTTTTGCCCATTCTTCAAAGCAAAAGCTCTAGCTCTTTCAAGTTGGATGGATTCTGTTGGTGCACAGCAAGCTTATATCATTCTACAGATTCTCACATGGACTGAATTGGACTGAATACTTTTGCAAGCCACTGTACATGTTAAATGTTAAAGTTCACGACAGTAGAAAGAGACTGTACAAGTATGGCTTATTTGGAAAGGTTGCAAGGTAAAAGCCTCTTCTCTTTAAAAATAACATGGAAGCATGGCTTAGGTTTGAAAAGTTGCATCTTAAAAAACCACAAGGCTTCTGGAGCAAGAGACCAACACAGAGATGACTAACCATAACGCACAGCACCATGTTCACCAAAAAAGCAAACATAGCATACAGTATCGGCAAATCTGCAACAGAATGGCTGAAAAAGAAAAGAACCAAGGTGTTGCAATGCTCCAGTCAAAGTCCAGACCTCAACCTGATTGACGACCTGAAGAGAGCTGTGTATAAATGAGTGCCCTCACAACTCAATGAACTGAAGCAATGTTGTAAAAAAGAGGGGGCCAAAATTCCTCTACAACAAAGTGAGAGACTGATAAAGTCATACAGAAAATCATTGCTTCGAGTTATTGCTGATAAAGGTGGTTTTACAGTCTATAGAATCATGGGAGAACCTTCTCTTTCACCAGACTGCAAATCCAAAAACATTTTGTACTTAAATAGAGCATATGAATTTAGCATGCTAAAATTTGCTGTTGTTTTCTTAGTTTTGCAGGGATGTAATGGACATACCAAAATGTGGATTACCAAATTGTTTTCAATTTATCCAGTGAGCAGAGGAGGGATGGATAAAGGGAAATACAGTGCTGTCCTGCTCAGTGAGTCATTGTAAAGTTAACTGTATTTGTTTAAAATATTTTTATAATATGCACCAAAAACTCTTGTGCCAATTAAACACGCCTCACAGTAGCCTACCATTCCTTAAAGCCCTGTCTGCATTTAAGTGATTCGCTGGTGGCTGGTTATTAGTCAACATTCCAGGCTTCATTTGCTTACACTTTATTATAGATTTACCACCCCTCACATGTAAATCAACTGAAATCTTCACACCCATTTGGTAGCTACTACATTTGTTCATAGTTGTAAAAATGTTTATTGTTTATGTCAGGACTTGTCCACTTTGAGGGGGATATTTCACACATTGTCCCATGAAATCACTAACATTCATAGGTCTCAGGTCACCTCTCCAATTTTTCATTTAAGGACATCCATTAACTCCTTCAGTTTGCAAAGATGAACTTAAAAGCAAAACCTGGCTATCGAAACTTAATCTTCAGTATGGCCATCGTGTTGTTACAGCTAGTACAGCCATGTCTCTGCATGTTTATAGCAGATCTGTCAACACTTAAAATCATAACTCACTGGATTTTTAACTGTTTTTCACCTACTTTGGTTTGGGATTTATTTTTCATAGAACTTCCTGATTTTTCATGGACCCCCCCCACACGCTGGTCCTTAAATCCCCCCATGCTACCCCATTCTGAAAATCCTGGAAACATCCCTGCTTGATCTGGCCATGGATGTGCCAAAAATTATTAAAATTCATCCAGTTATTATTATGGAATTCATTAAAAGTCATAAATGATATTTAGCCATGTGCAGATTTATCAAGATCAAAACAGCAGCTCTTGGGGCTAAAGTGGGTTATTTTATTCATAAAACTCCATGTTTAACAGGGTTCACTGATCTTTACGCGTTCGGCCTAAAAGCTTATACAGACAGCAGGGAGCGATCCGTAAAGTGGTCATAAGAATTAAATGTACGCTTGAGCTTTCACAATTTAAGATAGGCCCACCTCAAAGAAAACCAATACTATAATAATCTGTTATCATATCTGTTAAAGCTGACATTACCAAAAGATCCCCCAAACATGACCTCAGGATCATAACGTTGATGCTGTTAGTGATGATTAAGTGTTTTATTTAAACATGATAAGATGCACACTCATGTTGGACAGTCAACAGAAGGACTGATGGACTTTGGTTTCGTTTGCCCAGGTGGCAGACACAGCAGCAAGGGTCAGAACTTAAACATCCAACAACATTTTGTTTATCTGTCTCATCCAATCAGATTCACAGTCTGAAAGGGCCGCATCACCCCAATGGCCTATAAGAAGTGCAAGAATCTTGCAGGAAGCCACCATCCGGTCCAAATTCTCCTGCAGCATAGGTGAGTCTGATTTTCTTCTGGGCTTGAATTGCATTTGATTCACCAAATCTTCTTTTTCTTTCTTTCCAAAATGACTTACATTTATCTTACTCGTTTAAGCTTTCCAAGGCTTACTGCATAAATGCACCTTGTAGTATCTGAAGTGAGTCAGAGCTCAGACTGCAGTGGGGCAGCACACCATATTCAAAGACAGCTATTCGAACAGTCAACTCCTATGAACATTTAGTAGGCTGCTTAATTATAGTGATAGAGCAGAAATTCTGGATTGGTATTCAATATAAATTACAGAAATCCAAGGAAAATACCTTTTAAAAGTACTTTTATGGATAGGATTGACACTAAAGGTGTTTACTGATGGTTTTTACTGTTATTTTTGCAAAAAAAAATCTGACCAAAACTTAGTGATACCACAAATAATGCATGAAACACTTCATAAGTAAATTATAATTTTCCGCTTCTAATAAATCTGTTTGAACCAAAGAAGCAAAACTATATGACAAAAAAACCAATCTGAACAGAGGTTTATTCTCAGTTTTGCCATTGATTGATTATTTCTAGTGGTATAGTTTACTCATTGGCTATTGATAAGCCAGATAAAGTTCAGACAAACACACAGTGATGGAATATAGTGACTCTATTTCTACATGACAACAAGTCAAACGGATTCCTTGAAAACTTTATTAGTGACTCATCTGATTAAGCACTGAAAGGCCTTCTTAGGCACAATTTAAAAGAAAAATCAATTTCTTTGCATTATTTTAAATAGTCATGGCATTTCTGTTTAAATACACCACTCTACTGCCATCAAAGTAAACAACACAAAAAACAAGTCTTAAAAAGCTGCTCTTCACTGTTGTGAAATAATGTGGGATTTGTAGGTCTGATCCAGTCAGCAGTCATGAAATTCTCCCTCATCGCCGCTGTCGTTGCGCTCGCTCTGGCACAAGGTATGACCATATTTTAGAAAATGTATTAAACAGCTGTGGGAATAAAAAAAATCCCTAATTAAACCCCTTCTTTAACCAACAGGAAGCTTTGCAGAAGAGCCCTTGAATTTTCAAAAGCTCAGTGACTACTTTGAGGAAATAAAGAACAAAATGACTCAGGATCTGGCTGCGCTCATCTCCAACCATGACATTGCAAACCAGGCTCAGTAAGTGACACCTCTCTTCCACACACATCAAGACAGGCCTTGGTCACTACTCATGTTTAGAATGATTAAAATCCTGCTGCTGACTGCACTGGACTTTGTCCACTGTTACATCCATGCAGTCAGCAGCATGATTACCTTATCTCTTGAGACCTCTCAAAGGTAAGGTAATCGTATAAGGCTGAGTAGACACACAGATAAACCTGTGCAAATCACAGTAATTGCATTTAATGTTTGGTTGGGAAGATCTGATACAGAAAACTGAGATTTAACTCTTTTTACTAAATGCAGTGGGACATTACCTTATTCTCATATATACAGGGTGTTTCAAAAAGATGGACCCAATTTCAATGCTGTATATTTCTTGATAGCAACCTAGGACAATTACACAAAGTTAAAAATGGTTAGTTGTGGTCTTTTAAAACTGTATGCACCACCCTTTCATGTGGTGAACATTTCATTCATAGACAGTTGCAGAGATAGTGATTTCAAATTGGGTCCACCTTTAGAAACACTGTGTGATACCATTAAAATGTGTCCTCCATTGTGTAGTTTACACATTCACCTTACATGCGAAAAGTTCCCAGTTCACACCTGGGAGGAGAAGACGCAAACCCTGCATCAGTGTTCCTGAGCCTGGATAAATGGGAGAGTTGTGTGAAGAAGGGCATCCGGTGCAAAAATCTTTGCCAATCAAATGTGGATTAATCTGCTGTGGTGAACCCTTTAAGAAAATGGGAAAAACCAAAAATACCTAGTGATAAGTGATGGAGTGGTTGTGTAAAGCACAGACTCCCAGGCCAAATGATGCAGAGCCTGTATTTTAACGTGTAGGTCAGATGAGTGCATTTTCAGTTTAACATAATTGTTTATATTATTCTGTCCCACAGGACCTTCCTGCAGGACAAGAAAACTCAGCTGGAGCCCCTGGCTTCTCAGATCCAGGAACAGCTGAAGACCGCTGCTACCAACGTGGAAGACCAGATCAGACCCTTGACTACCACTGTGCATGCCCAGATGCAGCCCATGCTTGAGGACTTAAAGAAGAAGGTGGATGCTCTGCTCCAGCAGCTGGGAGATCAGGCCAGGGCCATCGGCAACTAAATCAGCTCTGCAAAAAGATCTAAACCTGCCACCACACTGCCATCTTTTGCCATGGATTGAAATAATGCAACTGCTTCCATTGGATGGCTGGCCTGAGTTCAGGCAATCCAAAATGTGTTTCAGTACTGTTAACATTTGATACTTTTTGTCTGTCAAAGCACAATTAAAAACCTGGAATACGATTTCGGTGTCAGTTTTGTTTTGTGAAATAGTGGTGCTTTTCCTCACAAGATACTAATTATATTGGTACAAAGAACATACTTTTCACTAAAATGAGCATGTAGCAGCCAACAGTTATTATTTTATGTTTTATTCAAGCAAGCAAAGGTCAGGGTAAATTTTACAATAGCAGGCTTAAAGAGCCCAAACATTCAAAAAGGGATAAAACAGCAGAAAGGAATGCTTTAAATCTTGTCACAGAATTCTCCTTTAAAACCCCCTCAAACAGCATTTTTTATTTTACCTTTTACTCTTTTTTTTGTGCATTTTGTCTTTAATTTCACAAACCAGACCTGGCATTTCTGTTCATTTTAGGTCTGGCTGGAGACTCGTTTCCATTGTAATTTTTTTAAACATAGTATTTATCTCCTTTTTACTTTGTTTTGTGTATTTTTTACTTTTTCACTGTGAAATTCTTTTCTCCATCGGTGAAGCTCGGCTCAAGGTTCCCCATTTCTGTTTTAAAAAAAAAAAACCCAACCAAAATCAATTAGTGATGCATTTTTAAAACATGCATTTAAAGATGATTTCCAAATAATATTCATTTTCACTGTACAAGTTGACAAGTGACTTCAAAGTGCAAGCTAAACGGAAAGCACTATAATCTCCTTGCGAAAACAGCTCTGAAAACTAGTCATACCTTGGGTTCAGACACTTGGGACACCAGCTGAATTAGTCACTGTCTTCTGGGCAGCCTCCTTGGCCTGATGAGCCTGCAGCACAGCCACTGCCTCATCCACCTAGATGAACAATGTCAACTTATGTTAGCAAAATCAATTACTCTGCACTCCTTTTAAATATCAAGTTCAGGAAGACTCTTGAGAAAATTAACTACTTGATGTTGTCGATGTTAACATGCTTAAGTACTGACCTTTGAGCGGAGAGACTCTGGGGACTCCAGCATGTGGAGCAGCTCTGAGTTGTCGATCTCCAGCAGCATGCCAGTGATCTTGCCTGCCAGGCTGGGATGCATGTTCTGGATCAGTGGGAACAGACGCTCACCTAAAGAAGGGACAGATAGGATTTTAGACAGGATGGACCAAAAAAAAAAAAAAAAGACACTGTCTATACTCAGTCTAGTGGGAGGGAGGGGATAAATGACTAACATGTATGTCATGGATAGCTGCTACTAAACCTTACCTAGCATCTGCTTCTGTTCCTGTGGTGGAGCAGCAGCCAGCATGGAGGCAGTCAGAGGCTCCTGTCCCTGAACATGGACTGCAGGCTGTGGGAAGACCGCAAGAAATTAGGTCAAATTATTTTTTTAATGCAGATCTGATTTATTCTCAGATGTGGGGCAGAAAAGGCCAACTTTTCTGGCCCAACAAAGAAATGAGTATTTCCACCTGCTGCATGGTGACTTGTGGCTGACTGGTCATGTGCTGTTGGGGATTACGGACTCCTGCAGCATACTTGTACTGAGGTACTCCACGCACAGGAGTGGCCGCTGCAGCAGCTGCAGTGGCTGGTCGGGGGCCCATGGTCTGAGTAGCTGGCGGAGCCAAAAAAAAGAGGATAAAATGTCAAAATACATGAAAGTGGGAAAACAGCCACAAGGCGTTGTGACTGTGCAGTTGGAAAACCATTGGGTGTTGTGCAAGTGGACTGACCGACACGCTGGGTGGACATCATGCGGGGCACCTGGGAGGCAGGTCGCATTGTGCTGAAGGTCTGAGGGCGAGGTGCTGAGGGACGCATGGCACTTTGCATGTTTTGGAAGTCTATGAACAATCAACATTACAGAGTTTAAATGTACAACTGTTCCACTGTCTTAATAGGTTCATATTAATTGTCTGTTTACAGCAAGCCAATTTAAGTCCTAGATGCCCTAGAACATGCATTTCAAGATTTGGCAGCGCAAACATTTATTTCAGTCCCTTTTCATACTTGTTTTGCTTTCTAACAAGAGAAACAAAAGGAGAATTTGACAGTATTAAGAAGCAGTCTTAATAAGAAGAATGGCTTATTTAAAGACAAACTTCTAAGGAGGTAGATGGAAACAAGTAGGTGGTCTTTATTCTAGGTCTCCAGCCCCAATTCAGTACACGTTTATGTTGCATTTGGATAGTCACCTTTAATTTGCTTTTAAAATGACAGTAAATATACACAATAATATAAAGGACAACTTCAGAATACTTACGCTGTGGTCGTACACCTTGGGTGGTCCAACGTGGGCTTGGACGAAGCTGGGCCATCTGGCCAGCAGCTGGATAATAAGCAGCACGGTTCTGGGCCTGAGGTATGGCTGCCATAAAGTAGCCAGAGGGTGGGGCAGGCTGATATGGGTTGATAACTGGATTTGGCACTGCACGCACACTGGCCATACGCTGCATGTACTGGTTGGTCAGGTGGGCTTGACGCTCCTCCTTCCTCTGGGCCAGGGCCACGTACAGTGGTTTAGTGGCTACAATGCGTCCATTCATTTCTGTCACAGCTTTTGTGGCCTCCTCTGGGGAGGAGAAGCAGACAAAGCCAAAGCCTTTGCTGCGCCCTCCTTCCATCATCACCTGAGAGACAGATGATGTGAATGTTAAAGAATCAAGGACTGCCAATATCATAATACAGATCATTAAAAAATGTCATGTAACCATTATCAGTCCTACCTTGGCACTGGTTATGGTGCCAAATGGCGAGAACTCCTTCCTCAGGCGTTCATCATCTATTCCATCATCAAGGTTCTTCACATATAAATTGACACCCTGAAAGTAAAGAAAGGTAAGCTTGTACCTTCATGTAAAAACTCTAATTAACACTTAATACTACTAAGCTCTGCACAAGAATTCCTATGTACCCAGACCAAGTGCAAGGGTACAAATGGCAAATAAAGATCTGAATTTGAATTTGCTGAAGTATATATACATTTTGTCTGCAGCACACATTTATCCCCAGGATCCACAGTGAAGAAACGTGGGGCCCATGAACTACAGAGTCACTGTTGCAGCCATTTTGGCCAGTGCAACCTACTAAGAAAGGAGCACTGAATTTGACAAAGCTGCAGTCTCTATAGATTCTGAAAGAGAAACAAACCTGGTAACGAGTCATACGGTCTTGTTTCATTTGTTCAAATTTGCGCTTGAGCTCCGTCTGTCGCTCCACCTTCTTCTGGGCACGGCCGACATAGATCAGCTTGCCGTTCAATTCCTTCCCATTCATCTCATCCACTGCCTGAAGAAATCAAGAAAACAAAGTCAACTTTGTGGCAGGAAATTGTGGAGATCTTACTATGTTTACCAATTTATTTATTATTTTATTTTTTAAAAATTGGATGAAATTTTACCTTCTGGGCGTCCTCGTGCCTTTCAAAGCTGACAAAGCCAAAACCTCGAGACTTTCCGTTGTCATCAGTCATGACTCGGATACTCATGGCATTACCTAGGCAACAGAGACATCAACTTTATTGACATTTTTCCTGCAGATAACACTCATTATGCAAACACTGGAGCGGGTTAATGCATTTTAAAGTTCAACTAGAAATGGGAACACTGACCATATTTACTGAAGATTTCCCTCAGCTTCTCATCATCCATTTCATCGCCAAAGTTTTTAATGTAGACATTTGTAAACTCTTTGGCTCGGGCACCCAGCTCAGCCTCACGCTCTTTGCGAGATTTGAAGCGTCCCACAAATCTGTAAAATTATATTTAAAAAGTGTATTAATTACAGGGATAATAGAAATGCTTTGCTTTACCCATGTATGTACATTTTCCCAACTGAGTTAGTCCAGCCTATTGCACAAGTCTAATGTTAACACATAGTGTGAAACCCAAATGACTTCTGGGTATAACAGCAGTACTCGGTCATAAACTGATTCTTTGCAAAGAGACATAAGTGAAACTGTTAATTACGCAAACATGATTCTGCAGCTTTCAGACATTTATACACCCAAACACTTTAAAACTAGTTAAAACATTCACTTACACTTTGCGGTCATTGAGCAGCATGCCGTTCATTTTTTCAATGGCTCGTTCAGCCGCCTCCTGAGTCTCAAAATGCACAAAGCCATAGCCTTTTGAGCCATTCTCGTCACAAACCACCTTACAGAAAGAAGATACATGCTGTGTTTAAACCACACACACATGCGGCAACATTTTACTTATCAGAATGATCAAAAAAAAAAAAACACGCCACTCGCCAATCAAAACATTCGGAAAATTAAAACTTGACTCATTGTGATTTTTTTGTAATATAACTTTGCCCCAAGGTTATTAAGGTACATTCACACGGAACGCGATTTGCACGGCGAATTAGCCTCCGCCGCCTCTGTTTGACCGCGCGGCGAATTCGCCCCTGTTCGCTTGTCCAAGAGTGTGTTCATAAACCAGGAGGAGCTACCGCCAACCTTTATTTATCGGCCTCATTGCTACATTATGGAAGACATGGATGATGTTGAGAGAGTAGCTTGGATTTATTTGTTTTGGAGAGCTCTACAAAGGCGCCGGCAAGTATGTCGCCATGTCTGGGTTCACGATATCATTCAGACGCGCTCCCAGTACGGTGAGTTTCACCATCTACTCCAGGAGCTGCGTCTGGATGACGGCCGCTTTCCGTGGTACTTCCGTCTCTCTGTGGCCCAGTTTGAGGACTTGCCGTCCCCGCATTGGTCCGCGGATTACGCGACAGGACACCAACTACAGG
>VUQH01056715.1:0-26228 GCA_015106775.1 Etroplus canarensis | reverse complement strand
CTTTCTCAGCTGCTGTCAGGGTCAAACTAAAATGCTACTCTGACAGACAAGGAGGCACATAGCTCATCTGCAGCTATTGCTTGTATCCCTTGCGATGAGCAAAAAGATGTGAGAAACGGCTTGCAGAATTTCTCAAATAAGACTTCCTCTATAGCAAATTCTTTAATTTAAAAGTACATACACAGTATCCAGTACAGTCACATAGAAATAAAAGAAAAGGAAGGCCAATGATGGCAACCATCAAAAGAAATACAATCAGGTATATTTACTGCATAACTTTATTCTTTTGTTTCTTTTGAATTATTTTGCTGTAATTCAAACATCCAAATATTTAACACTTTTTTCAATAAGGATATCAGCCCACACAGGTGTTTAACTTCTATTGTGCAAACAATGAAATGATGTTAATTTTCTGTGTTTTGAGATTCCAGTTTTAAAAATTTCATCTTAGACACACAAAATATTGGGCAACATATCTATTTATAATTATCATAAAAATACAAATAGAGCAAAAGTTGAAAGAATGTTGATAATAAATCTCAAGAGCACTTTTTAAAAGATCAGGAATATAAAATCCAAAATTGTTGCAGACCATTCAATGCAGCTTCCCAAAACAACACGTAAGGTCTCAGTTATAATTACATCCTCAGAAAGGTCAGGGGATGTCTACTTTAAAGCTGCATAGGTAAAAATTAATAAAAACAGATCTGAAGTATTGATTCCAACTCAAAACCACATACAGGTATTTAAGAGCCACTCACTGAGAGCTTTTTGTTCCAAAAAGGTTCTATTCAGCAATCATAGCTTACAAATGTATAAAGTAAATAAAATGCTGAATTGTCATGTGCCCATGGTTTCATGAAGGTACGTGCATTTCCATGTTTTATTCTCCATACAGATTGTGCACCAATCAATCTGATCGAACAGAAACCAGAAAGCTTCCAGTGGCAAAAATCTTTTCCCTTGCTCACAGATTCAGAGTGTTCATGTGCACCAATTGGTTTAAAGAGATTGTAGGTTCAGTGATCTAAGCACAAAGATGCTGCTGTCCTGATGCTCTGCTCTAAAAATGATCAAGTGAACTGATGGACCCTCCACACAATATTTGTAAAACATTTCAAGTTTATTGAATAAAATGATAAAATTGAAAACATAAAAGTCTAGGAGCATTACTTACAGCTGCTCTACATATTCTTTATCTCTTTCTCCCTTACTGTACACTAAGTACTGGATATAATTTGAGTCAAACTTCACATTATTGGTTGTCTACAGATATTGCACATTAAGTGGTGAAGCAGAATTTTATGGGACTGTCTATTTACTGTTAAGAATTTTCTGTCTTTTCATTTTAAATTCATATTACCCTCACTATACAGGGATATTTTTGTGTATTAAAAATATTCAGAAACTAATTTTATTACATTTTGTAATTACCAGCAAACAGTTTTGCTCTAAAGTAAAATCTGTTAGAGGGAAATCCATCATTTATGATCAAATTTCTGGTTCTAAATGTTGTACTTGCTGTTTGACTGTTTAAGAATTAAATGCGCATAGGTGGAACCTTAGATGCTCTATATTTTGGATAAAGGCAGTGCAGTGGATTTTGAAAATACCAATATAGTCTCATCATATCTTCTGGTATCACACTTCTGAAATCTTGTCTGGTATGCTGCAGATTAAGCTGACATGTTCTATAATCACAAGGTCTTTGGGTGAAAATATTACTGTCACATTAATATACTTTAAGATAACATACCATGTGCATTCAATTCCATGTTGCAGATTAATTTTATATTTTCAGCATAACTCAAAGAAGATTACAATTACTGTATGAATATGTAAGCAGTGCTGATTTGTCTCTTTTTATCCAAGTGAAAAAAGCAGACAATCTATTCTGTAAGCATCATACTTATTATGATGATAGTGAGGTATATGAACCACTCAGATTATAGGTGTATCAAAGTAGTTTGAATATAGCAGATGCTGTTCAAATATGGGCTACCTGGAAGGACAGCTCACATGTACAGCAGCTTAGTGCTTTCAGGTGATCACAATGAAGCTATCAGATGGATTAAAGTGTGCTTAAAGATGATATGTGAACACTTTGAAGAATGTACTTGTGAGTGCTTGAATGTTTTATAAATGTGAAAGCTACCTAAGGAATATGTGCTAGTAATTATTCACGCTGGAGAGAGCTCCATTGCAAGTGGTTACAAATAAGCTCTCATGTCATCGCTGGATGCAACACACTCAGTTCGACCTTGTTTAAAGGTATCAGCATATGTGAAATTGTGATTGTTGAAGGATACTTATCCATTTCCTTATTTTCGGTCATATTCATGATCAGCCACAATAGAATAATATCCACTCACAGGTGAAATGAATAATGGTCACCATCTCAGTGTAATCCAAACTTCTGAAGGGAAGTCTTGGGTCCTGGCATTTATGTGGATGTTACTTCGACACATCAACCCACCTAAACATTGTTAAAGATCAAACAGTCCCATGGCAATGGCTCTACCTAGTGAAACTACTTAGGAACAGGCTCAAGAACAGGAAAAGTGGCAGTCTTAAATTGCTTTGACTAACCAGGGAATACAGAAAGATGGTGGCTGGGATGCTGAGCAGCTGGACCTTCATGACAACAGGGAGCAGTGGGGAAGAGAAGCTGGGCAGCTAAACAATCGGAACTACAACAGGAGCCATCCTTTCTTTTGAAATGCTTGGCAAGGCATGGCTCCTCTTCAGTGAAGAAGTGCTATCAGTCTGCTTTCAATCAAATCAGTATCCATATCCATGACATGCAGTGACTTTACATAAAGGCAAGCAGAGATGACGAGCACCCCCACTCACTTTTGTATGTTTTAATTGATGTCTATTTTTAGATTTCACCAGGCAAGCCTTGCTTGCCTGATAGGCTGCCTGATCCATAGTCATACTGTAGTGGTATGTCTTAAATTCAAAAGGTAGAGGGCCCAGATACAGTCACAAACATCTGTTACTTAAAAGGATCAAAAGGTAAACTTTAATAATCAAATTGCATCCAGAACCCAAGCAATTTCCCTCCTGGGATAAATAAAGGATTCTGATTCTGAAATTTTTTGCCTGTAATTTACACCATACAGTATGGTCATATCCAAAACATCAGACAGTTAATCTCCTAAAAATATCAAACCCTTAAAATTCTATTTGTGCTTTAATTTAAAATTGTACATTTCTGGTAAGCTATAATGCTGCTTTCACCTACTTGCCCTATTAATAAATGGCATATGATTACACATAATTTACATACTCCAATGTCATGATCACTGCTGAGAAACTCAGAGGTTCTAATTAGCATTCAAGCATGCCCACATCAATGAAATCGTCATGTTTAATAAATGAAGTCAGCATATAGCTGCCCCGGATGTAATGACCATGTACATTCCACATCAATCACTACTGTAAATATTCATTAACAAGACATAATTACCATCTCAAAGCCAGTGATAATGGCCACAGTAATGTGGGGGCAACAGAGGCCTTTAGTCTAAAGCAAAACAATTTAAGAGCTTGATTTCCTAAAATGACTGCCAATTCAGCTGATGAAATGAATGTTCAGCTTCAGTAGCCGGGGAGTCTAAGAAAATGAGACATGTCCATTTAGAGAAAAAAAAATCTCATCCATACCCTGCAAATGTAACATCGTCTACCTGGCAAACAGGGTCTCCTCATGAAATCAAACAATCAATCATAACAAGACACAAGAGAGGCAGTAATCATTATGCTCACAATTCAAAATTTCAAAAGCAGTAAATCATAGCAAATCACCTCAAGTGAAAGAAAGTCATCCCATCCACTGGCAAAATATTTTGGTCAGTGTTATCCTATTTAAATGCAAATTAGGTAACAGGATTCTCACAGGCAAAGAGCCCCTGGCCAAAGCAATTAGTTTAATTAAATATTTCATATATAAAAGAAGGAGAAGTGCTTGTGGTCCTACACAGGTTGTTTGTCAAGGGCAGCAGGAGCAAAAGCCCAAAAATATAACAGGCATAGAGTAACACAGACATGTCACACTAGTCAGCCACAACAAAGCCAAAAAGAAAAGGTTAAGTGAATAACACTGAGCAAACTACAGTATTAGAATAAAATGTTAATGTAGGAAAGTTTTGGGTCCTGGCATTTATGTGGATGTTACAATTACCATCCACCTAAATATTTTTGCAGCTCAAGCACACCCCTATGGCTATGACTGTCTACACAAACTCGTCAACTCAAAAATTGCAGATTTTATTTTCAAAGCCCAATAATGTGCAAAGATGTTTCCCAAAAGGCAGATGATAAGATGTCCTGTGGCTGATGAGATGTAGAACAACGAGCAAGTGAGCAAACAGTTAAGATTCTTGAGAGACAAGGATTCAAAGACTTGACAAGGTAGACAGCTGGCTGGCAGATGTGGGGAATCTAGAGCACATAGGAGAACAAAATGTAATCACAAGGAATGCCTAATAGAAAACATGAAGAGCTTAAATATTGATTGTAGTATAGTCAGGGCTGGATCTAGTGATCCTAAACCAGTCCTTAGTCATGGTGCAGTATAGTGCCGGGAGATCTCCCATGATGCATTTTGTATTTCTCCCCAGCTCCTGTTTTTTTTTTTTCGCCCTTCAAACATTTACATTATATGCGACTATTGCATTTTCATTTACTTTTTGTCTACTCTTTCTCATAGTTTATGCCCTATCCCTGTTTGTTGTTCTCTTTCTCATGTGGCTGCAGAAGACGGCTGCCCCTCCCTTGTGCATGCTTCTGCCAATGGTCTCATCGTGCAAAAAGGGAGTCCCTCCCATAGGGGATCATTAGATCACTGAGTTTCATAACATAATATTGCAGGGTCTTTATCTTACATTATAAAGTGCCTTGGGATGTTTGTTTTTATGAACTGGAATTGCATAACTAAAAATAGATCGAGTTAAAATTAAAAATAAAGTGAAACTGAATCACTACTGTTATGACTGCTGTTACAATGTGTTAGACAGTTTGTGGAAGAGCCACTCTTACTATACTGCAGGTGATGACGACAAAGGGTTCCAGGTAGGAATTCAGCACTAATACGACTAAAGGACTTCATGAACACTTACAAAAACTCACAGGAATGCACAGAGAAAGAGGGAAAAGAGCAGAACGAGAAAAAGGATGAAGTGTCAAGCCAAACTACGGGAGGCATGAGGGGACCATGACATTTTCACAAACTTCGTCAAGGGCATTTATTGTGTTGCTCTCTATTATACAAACAAAAATGAGTATGAATTGTGTGGACACTGAAAAAAAAACTGCTACTTTTTCATATTTCTTTCAGCTGGCTTTGACTGCATTAAGTGGCCATGTTACTGGATTATTTGTTTTTCAGAAAGACAAAGGCCAAGGATTCATTCTGGATCTCTTTTTTAAACATTTTTTACCTTTCTGACAAGCAATGTTTAAATTCTACAAATGACTTTTACAGTAAAGTAAATAAGGAAGGCACTGTTACTCTAATGTCAGAGTTTCAGAGGTGGGATGTAAAAAAGCACAAATACTTCACTACTGTACCTAAGTAGAGTTTTCAGGTAACAGTCAAGTTACTTTAATTCTGACACATTTGTGAGGAGTCAATTATTTTGTGTCACTGTGTACATTCAGTCAAATGGATTTGAACCTAAATGGAGGGAACAAATAAAGACAATCCTATTGGTGTAGTCACCATGAGGGATTATCACATGTGACTATGTAGGGATGAAATTCAAAAACATGCAGTTTATGCACTACATTCATTTTTCTTTTGACTTGTGTAGGTAAAATGATCCAATCTACAATGTAGGTAAGAATATTTTTTTTAAAACTGACTTGTTTTTATCTGTTTGTCTTCTGCATACCAGTTGTTTAAACTGAGTACATTAATTTGAATAATTAATAAGAACTGAAATAAAGTTCCTGTTTCCTTGTCATGGTCCCTAGTTTTGATTCTTGTTTTCGGTTTTGAATTATTAGTTAACACATCTGGGCTTGGGTTTCTGTTTAACTTTTTTAATATTCTTGTGTTTGTTAAGTTTTCATTCTTATGTTTTGTAGGTTGGGTTTGATTCCTGTTTTCATGTCCTTTCATGCCAATAATGCTGAGGCTCCATTTTACTGTACTTATTTCAAATTACTGTGTATTATTAATGGAGTTTAGATAGGTTTCTATTCTAAGCTTAGTTCTGAATACTTGGTTTTTAGCTTGAGCTTCTATTTTAATTTGGTTATTTCCTATCTGTTCTTCCTCACTGCCATGTCTAGTGTACGTCTTGTCAGTCTTTAGGATCTGTTGAATCTGTCTTTAGGTTATTTTCTGCTTTACCTTGAAGGTTGGTTTTCTGTCAGGCTTTGTGTCAGTTTACTTCCTCCTCCTTTGTGATTATAGTGATTTGCTTCACCTGTGTCTTGGCCCCCTTTGTTTCTCATTCCCGAAAACCCTTGAGAGTATAAATGTCTCCCTCTTTGTCCTTTTCAGTTATCTGTGATATTCGTCAGTGATTCTCTGTGTCCCCTGTATTTCTTTGCATTTGATTTCATTTTGCCTTCTGGACTTGGTTTATGATCTCAAATCATCATTAGCCCTAATAAATTTGCTCATCTTCTGTTACTCAGTCTGCTCATGTCTGCATTTTGGTCATTTTTATGGTGTACTAATATGACATGAAGTTCAGTTAGTGTTGCACAAACATAGCTGGTAGAAATGTCTACTACTTTTTATTTTTATATTTTTAGTAAATTTCAGAGCCTGTACTTTTTTACTTTCACTTGAGCAAAGAAGATGACTCAGTATTGCAACTTCTAATAAAGTATTTTTAGCACAAGTACATCTACTTGAGTAAAGAATGTGTGTACTCTTGCCACTGCTACACTTCAGTGTCTAATGACCAGAAACACTTTCTAAATACAATACAGTAACCAAAGGTCAAGTCAAGGTGCTTTCAGTTTCTTAAAGATCACCATAGCCACATTTCCTTTGTAATAACACAGATAATTAAAGCATAGAAACTAAGCTTGCCATTAAAAAAACTTCCAATACATTTATTTTATCAACTGAAGGAATGATGTAACAAACAGCCAATTACCTACAGTATTGCTGAATTACAAATAAAAAGCATCTAATTAGAGATAAGTTAGCTAATATATGCAAGCAGAATGCTTGTAGGAGAAGTTTGCAAAACAAACAAACAAACATTTTTTTCAGTTTTCAGTTGCACTTTGGTTTAGTTAAAGACAGCAAAACCAATTCATAATTTGGCTTAAAATAGACCCTTAAATGGATTGTAACCAGATCTTAGAGAAACCTGACTGCTGATTACAGTGCTATTAGCTAATATCCAGAGATATAAAAGTTTGCATGCACCAACCTGCATGCAGCCTGTCGCAGATGCTCAGTTTTTTGTTTTTGTTTGTTCATTTTTTAATTTTTGTGTTTTCTCAGCAGCAGACGTATTCCACCATGGTGCACCACAAAACAGCATAGGAAACCATTCCAGTCTGTGGCCATCAAACTCTTTAATTCCTCCCTGTGACTCCTTGACCAGTTACATATTGTATGTATTACATATTGTCCACTGTGTTTAACTTTGGAGTTTTTATGTTACATATTTCAATTTATACAGACAAGTTTATTTCTTTATTTATTTTAATCTTCATTTTTGCCTTTCAAATTTATATTTATGTATATGTAACTGAGTGTCTGTAACACAATGCAAGTTCCCCCTGGGATTAATAAAATATTCTGATTCTGATGTGTGAGTAAAAAGAAATATAAAACAGGAAAAAGTGAAAGGAAAAAAATGAAATACTTGTTTTTATTAATTTGTATTAAAAGTAGCAATGATTTTCCTTCAGAGATAGAGAAGAACATGCTGTGTAATTAGAAGAGTTAGATTAGTGATAAACACTTGATAAGGTCAGCTGCATGTGATTGAATTGCTGTGACGAAGCTAAAATTGCTTATCATGCTAATGATGTCACACCTCTTATTTACCATCTACATTTCAGTTTTTAAATAATGGTTGCAATTTGCACTTAAATTGTTTTCCCCTGAGCTGCACTGACAAAATATGGGTCCACTGTTCTAATCTATCCTATCAGTGACAGCAATAAGAAACTATGAATGTAAATTATAACTGCTGCTGGCTCAGGTAGCTTATTAGTAACTGTTAGAAAACTCATGAGTCTCCTGGTTTTATAAATACAACATGAAGCACATATTCCTCTTTCTTAAAAAAAATCAACATTGGACATCATCCTGTGCCGAATAAGCATTGACATATCATTTCATGTCTAGAAAGGAAGAACACAAAGAAATATAAGGAAGAAGGGATGCAGGATGACTGATCTAGCACAAACAGTCTCTAGCATTCTCCACCTGTTTGCTGATGAGATATTAGCATTCCTATTTTGTTTCAAGAGGGAGGAGAGTATAGTGTCGCCTGCAGAGCATGAAGTTGTCCTGCCTCGCCAGCTCCCTCACGTTTCTGAAAACTTTCCTCTACTGGATCCTCGGGAGATGTAATTACTGTGCACTCAACTTGTAAGACCCATAGTCCCGGGGAATGTATCTCCCTTATCGACCATTTCTAGTTGTTATTTTTAACAGCTCATATCAAAAATTCACAGTTTTGCAGGTTTCCTTTGCTAAAATGTATCCTGTGCTTTCACAAACAAGATAAAAAGACAATCAAATTTGTGGAGCATTTGGTGATTCTGACTGAGGCCCGAGCAGCAACACCTCAAGGCTTACATTATGGCTGAGAGTATAATGTACATTATCACAAAAGGGCAGAAGTATTGACCAGTAAGCAATGATGTGCTATGCACACTGTTTCAGCTTTCATTTTTCAAGCAATGAGTAGAGAGTTGACACAGTCTCTATAATGGTGGTACAGTCAATATAGAAGTGACTTCCCAAATAATTTGCGCCTTTCCATGGCTCATTGATTTCATATTGAGTTTTATAATTCTGTGAGCCATATGGCTACAGAAGAAACTAACTGTTCTGCAGAGCAGCAATAAGAAAAAAAAGCATGGCCTCCCTGCTGCTGCTCTTTAAAAATATCTTTCATTCTGAAAGGAAGAACAAAAGATTTATTGATCCTGAAAAAAAATCTATGAACACTAAAGTGTGTGATACAGGCGCTGATTGTGTGCATTTCTATATGTTATCAGTCACTTTGTTTTTTAAGCATTTAAACAGTAAGACCATTCAAGGCAAAGAAAAACGGTGATACGTCATCTGTTTTACAAATAGAAAACACTTCTTATTGTTCTTCAAAGCTCATATTTTTCTCGATCAGTAGAGCTTTTCCTCCTGTGAACATGTTGATGTCATACAAACAAACATCAATAAAATCAAATGTTTTCTCTCCCTTTGAATTCTACACAAAACAGAAAAAAATCCATGGTATTGTATTCTGCTGATAGGAATGTGAGTTGTGCCACTTAAAATCTCCAGCCCATGTTTTATTAATATAGTAAACAAAAAAGAGCAATCCAAAACTGCGGCATGGAAAAGCAGGCAGTTTAGTGCCAGTTTACGTGACAAGGATATAAGGAACATTCCATTTTTTTGAGTGGAGCTCAACTGAAATCTAGCACTCACGAATGCAGAATTCAGACAAAAGACACTCTTTTAATCCTAGACGTCATCAGAATATGTCAAGGTTAATTTCATTTTTGGATAAGAGCATGTGAATGTAGAAGGAAAGATTTTTGAAGATGTGGGCCAGACACACACAATGCACTGCACTTGGAAGGAGGCTTTCTGTATGTTCCTTGATCTTGCAGCTTACATAATATAATTAAGCATTTTAAGCTGGATTTATTGACGCAAGCACTGAACGCAGCAGTGTCATGGAGGGGAAAATCCCATCAGAGTCCCCCGCCTCCACAGCCCCTCACCCAACACACTCCCCCGTTTCCCTCTTCAGCATATGTGGTTTGATAACAGACAAAAAAAAAAGTATTTCTTGTATCGCTGAGCCAGAGACTGCCAGGAGGAATTGGTTTGTTCCACAGCTCTCCGGTCTTGCTGGCCTGCCAGCCTCACATCCGGCTGCTATATAAAAAAAAAAAGAAACGCAAGGAGGTTGCCTCTCAGATATCATTCACGGGGAAAGCGGGACAGCAGTTTAAGTGAAGTGAATACACAAACTGAGGGATCCATTCCATATGATTATCGTGCCATTTGAATTATTTAACACAAAACGTAGAAATGCTGGTGGTTGTGGGTGGAGGCGGACTATCAGGGATAAATGAAGGGAGATGAGGAAAAAATATAACTGTGCAAATCAAACCCTGAGTGTTGAATTTTAAAAATGAAATGCATTATTCATGACTAATCACTTCTGGCAGTGATTGCATGAACACAAATTGCAGTGGTGAGGAACTGACGAACTCACAACAAACACAACTCAGTTAAGATGTAAATACATCTATTAAGCAACCAACATACATGAGCTGAAGAGGAAATAATCAGAGGTAAAGTCGCTTAACTTTTGATTTGCAGACACTCAGAAGTGGGCTGTCACATCTCCACAATGATGCAGGCCCCTCGTCTCTGCAGTAATGAATGAAGAAGCCTGACAAACTTTGCAGAAGACACTGATAGCCCCTGCATAAGGTATTAAAATGTCCAGTAAACAGCATTATCAGTATCTGAGCATGGTGGCATAACCTTGTCTCTAAACAAAATAGTACATATGTAAGTAGTTGCAAATGCAGAGGGCTTGTCATGAAGGCTTGCGTACACAAAACATGGCATCAAAACTGGAATTTCACACCCTTGGCCACCTGTTACTACATGAAGAATATCAAACTAATTCAAGTTAAACTGATTTTGGTTTGCATCAAATGTTCAAATAAAAACCATTAAAAGCCATAAAGTATCCTATTCATAAAATGATGAATTTTTAAATGAAACTAGGACTTAATTTTATGTCATTGTTTGATTTAATATCTCTTTTACATGAAAGGGTAAGCCCTGCTCATGCTGTGGCATCTCTACATTTGGGGCCAGTGGGGCCAGGCCCCACCGGATGTCACTGGTGAGCATGGCATACTAACTCAGTCTAACTTTATATCTTCATGACTAACTACAGTAATATTGTTTTACATTTATGACATATGATGACAAAGGTAGCACGGTCACGCGTCCCAAATTTCTTCCTATATCTGTTTCATCAAAGTCAGGACTGCTCCTGACAGTCTCTTTGGTGTGCATGGGGCTGCCCTCTCAGCACTCATTTAACAAGCAGCTGACAACTATATGGGCATGTTCAACGTGCTTTCAATCATGATCTGTAGGGCCTGATCAGGATAGGCCCGTGCTGATAGCAGCCAATGAAATGTACCAGAGATAGATTTGGTGTGAGTTAAGATGTTGTCATTGGGCTTTTTGACTATCAGCTAGCTACTACATTAGCCCTGACCAGCAGGGTAGTACATATAAACAAGTGGAAAATTGCCATTAGAGGACAAATTAAAGAGTAAATGTTTGAGACAGGACAGGCAAGAGCATTTTAACAGCATTCAGCTGGAGAAGACTAAAACTGCTCCTTCAATCCAGAATGGCCCAAAAAAAAACATGGCTAACACGTAAAAAAAAATAAAAATTACTCAAATGCTTTCCTTGCCTGCTCTTTGGAGGAGACACCACTTGGACCACCTCAGTCTTAAAGGGTCTGAAGCATCTTTCAGAATGACTGGCAGTTTTGGATGTGGAAAATGCTGTAGCTTTATACTTGCTTGGAAGGGTTAAAAGTTTAAATATTGTCATGGTCCCCTGTCCTCCAGGTGCAGACTTACCTCTCTGTTTCCCTCCACTCTTTTCACTACCTTTTCCCCTCTATCTTGTGTGACTTTGGCAGGTGTGTTCATATTACTGTAACTCTGCTTTGTTCCAGGAGTGGCTGTGGCATAGGAGGAGTCTGGCAGGTGCACCTGCTTTCCATGATCACTCATGTGCAATATATAAGCTGGGTCCTCTGCACTCATTGCTGGATTGTTAGCTTCACACAGAGTAGTGAGTCTGGTCAACTGCATGTCTTGTTGCTGCTTTGTTTAACACTTCCCTGCTTACATGGTTCTCTGCTGCCTCCCCTAATATGCTTACCTTGTGCCTGTCTGCATTCTCCTGGACCTCCTGCCTGGCCCAGTCTCACTCACAACTCAGTAAGTTTGGAACACTAACCTTGGATTCCTTGACAGACTGGAAACACTCATCTTGGATGAACTGAGAAACTGAAGCTCACCCCATAGCTGGCCCTCAACATGCTGAATTTTTGAAGTCATTGTTGCACATTGTCTTGGAAACTTTTAACTGCTCACTACATTCATTAAATCACACTGAATTTTTACTGTACCATGTTCTGCATTTTTGAGTCCTCTTTGTGAGACCATGACAGAGCCATGCATGGATTGGTGGACTCTGACAGGAAAGTGATTAACAAGGTTGCCCAGATGAAAGATCATGTACAACTTTTCTTCTCAAGCACTGACCTTCAGTGGTGAGTCATTTTTACATTATTGCAAAGTTTCTTTGAGAGTAAGCTACGGACCTTAAAGCAATGTGATGCAGCACAAAAGAGTAATATACGAGTCCTGTGATTGATAATTCTTCTTACTTCTTTTTTAGGCTGCGCCTGTTAGGGGTCACCACAGTGGATGTCTGCCTCTATCTTAGCCTGTCCCTTGCATCCTCTTCCCTCACACCAACCCTCTGCATGTACCTGATCCCAGGTATTGAAACTCATCCACCATCAGTGACTATTCCTTCTCCTTGCATTTTCACCATTCCACCTGCCTCCCTCTCATTGACGCACGTGTCCTTTCTTGCTTCTACTGACTTTCATTCCTCTTCCCTCCAGTGCAAACTTCCCTCTCCAGGCTGTATTCCACCTGCTCCCCCACTCTATAGATCACAGTGTCATCTGCAAACATTGTGTCTGACCTCATCTGTCAACCTGTCCATCACCATTGCAAATAAGAAGGGCTCAGAGCTGATCCCTGATATATTCCCATCCCCACCTTGAACCCATCTGTCACTCCTACTGCACATCTCACCACCGTCTCACTGTCCACATTCATGTCCTCCACCACCTTCACATACAGTACTTCTCTGTCACTCCTGACTTTCTCATACAATTCCACAGTTCCTCTCTTGACACTCTATCCATATGCACAGTGCAACTCCTTCTGACCTTTTCTATACTTCTTCATCAGCACTTTCAAAGCAAACATTAAATCTGTAGTACTCTTTTTTTGGCATGAAGCCATACTGCTACTCACTGATGGGCATCGTCTTAACCAAGCTTTAAAAACACATTCCCTTATCTTCATGGTATGGCTTATCAACTTGACCCCTCTGTGGTTACTACTGCTCTGACCATCACCCTCATTCTTGAAGATCGGTACCAGTGCACTTCTTCTCTATTCCTCAGACGTCTTCTCATTTTCCAAGATCATGTTAAACAATCTGGATAAAAGTCCACTGCCCTCTCCCCTAGGTATCTTCATACCTCCACAGGTATGTCCACAGGTATCACTTCATCCTCTTCGTAGCTGCCCTCACTTCCTCCTTACTACAACTCTGCACTTCCTGATTCAGTATCTTTCCTGCATCTGACCTCCTCTCTCTCATTTTCCTCATTTGTCAGCTCCTCAAAGTACTCCTTTCATCTTCTCAACACACTCTCTTCACTCAGAGCATTTCCATCTCTGTCCTTAACCGCCCTAATCTGCTGCACACCCTTTCCAGCTCAGACTCTCTGTCTCGCCAATCGATACAAGTCCTTCTCTCCTTCCTTAATGTCCAGCCTTTTCCTTTTGCCTTTGCCACCTCTCTTTTTGCTATTCGCCTAGACTCCCACTATTCCTGTCTTCTTTCTTCATCTCCCTGACTATCCCACTTTTCTTTGCCATTTCTTCCTTTGAATACTTTCCAGTATTTCCTCGTTCCACAACCAAGTCTCTTTGTCTTCTTTTCTCTGTCCAGAGGACACGCCAAATACCTTCTTGGCTGTTTCCCTCACCACCTCAGCTGCACTTTCCCAGTAATCTGGTAATTTGTCACTATCACCCAAAGCCTGTCTCAACTCCTCCTTGAACTCTGCACAACATTCTTCCTTCTTAAACTTCCAGCATTTAATCCTTGGCTTTACCTTCAATCGCTTCCTCTTCTTGCTTTCCAAAGTCACCCTACAGACCACCATCCAATGTTGCCTAGCTACATTCTCCCCTGACACCACCTTGCAGTCGCCTACCTCCTTCAGGTTGCACCTTCTGTGTAAGATATAGTCCTTGTGTGTACACCTTCCTCCACTCTTATAGGTCTCCTTGTGTTCCTCCCTCTTCTTAAAAAATGTGTTCTCCACAGTCATTTCCACCCTTTTGCAAAATCCACTACTATCTGTCCCTGCACATTCCTCTCCTTAACACCATACCTACCCAAAGGCACCTCATTGCCTCGGTTCCCTTCCCCCACATGCCCACTGAAGTCTGCTCCAATCACAACTCTCTCTCCCCTGGGAATACTCTCTACCACTTCATCCAACTTAAGCCAGAATTTCTCTTTCTCTTCTAACTGACATCCGATTTGAGTGGCTAATGCACTAACAACATTCAGCAAAACACCTTTAATTTCCAGCCATAATTCTTTCTGACACACTCTTCACCTCCAAAACACTCTTTCTTCAAGATCACCTCTACACTATTTCTCTTCCTATCTACACCATGATAGAACAGTTTAAATCCACCTCCAATGCTCCTGGCCTTGTTTCCTCTCTACCTGGTTTCTTGCACACATAATATATCTACCTTCCTTCTCCCCATAATATCAGCCAGCTCTCTCCCTTTACCAGTCATATTTCATGCATTTAAAGTCTGTCCACCCTCCTTCCTTTCCTTCCCTCTCTCTCCTCCTAACTTGCCTTCTCTCTCTTCTCCTCAGTTGTCTTTGGCCAACAGTAGCATAGTTTCCATCGGCACCCTGTTGGTTAACAGCACATGAGACAGTCGTTAACCTGGGCCATGACCAATCTGGTATGGAAGTTGTATTAAGAATCCACATATTTGATTTGGCACAGATTTTACGCTGAATGCTCTTTCCGATGAAACCCTCCCTATTTTCCCAAGCTTGGGACCAGCACTAGGAGTACACTGGCTTGTGGCACCTGTGGCTGGGTTAAGTTGAATTTATAGAGGTAAATAAGATTATTCTATTTTGGAAGTAATTATATACTACTTTTACTCAGCAGTCATAGCATTAAACTCAAATCAAATGTGGACTTTCCAGCAAAACTTTCCTATTTAATGACAACTGACTGACTAATATACTGTAGGTTCCTGAAAGGTAAAGGTGTTTTGTGGAAGGGTGGAAGAAGAAGCATCTAAAAGTGCTAGTGGAATCTAGGAAGTGAAAGTGAAGGGAAGCCATTGTCTTGCTCATCCTATTGCTTTTGTAATCATGTGCTTAGGTTATTTAGCAGTCACAGTGTGTGTGCACGTGTAAGGCCTGTGTTGTGAGGAACATGCATCCCTCACATCACAGGCCTTTCAGCATTTGTATTGTTGACAATCTTTACTAGAGTTAATAAGCTTAAAGGTGACTTAGAATTTCTAATGACCTCCTGGACTACTGGGTCACATGCGGCTAAACCCTATCTGATCTTAGAAGTCCTATTTATTCTAGGAAAATCAGATTTAGCCCAAGACACTGACTGTTGAGTTCTTTGCAAGCCAGCACACATGCTCTTTTCCTTCTTTAGCCTTGATGTAAACAAGGAAAAGATGCCAATAGACTAATCCAGATCACAGCAGCAGTATACCAGAGTGTTGAGGTGAAGTCAAATTCCCAGGAATTCCTCATTATAGACCTTTCAGGGTTTAAATGGTTTCTCTATTACAGACTAAGATCAGACACTCCTTGTACTTGACGGGTCACATTTCTTACTTGTGGCAAACACCTTTCTTGGCAGCATTTGAAATATCTTTAAGACTAATTACATGAGTAGCATGACATAACATCTGATTATCTTTGTGCTTATTTACAGCAATTTGCAACATCTTGTTAAAAAGTCCACATGTACACCTTGCATAATTTCTTAGAAAGCATATTTTTACATTGTGTCCCCTTCAGTCTATTCACAAGCCAAAGCTCATTACTAGACTGGCATTGAGTTGAACAGCAGTTAGATCATTGTATGTAAGCGTTTAAACTAATCAAGCCTCAGGAAAGAATGAAGACAAACTAGTGTGTCAGCAGTTATCTGGATATTAGGTGTGAAAATGAGTCACTTCCATTTCAATAAAAATGTTTGTTTCTTAGCAATACAAATTGTGAAATACATGTTGGATGTGCAAGAAAATGTTTTTGCAAGCTCAGGCACAACATTATTTCTAGACTTTATGCAGATTTTTGCTCCTCTCTATCAAAGAACAGCAGTTAAATCATATCAACAGTGACTTATTGACATAATGAAAAAAAATCTAGTGTATTTTAATTCACCAGCATGTCCTTTGCTGAATGATATCCTTGTATTGAATTACGTTATAAATGCTTTTGGTGTTTTTGTTATTTAAATATTTGTTTTAGTAAACAGAGTAGTGGAAAGGGATGCCAGGCACCACACTATGAAAGTCCATCAAATTGTTCTGTTTACTCAAGTAGATACATTTAATCAAAAAAAGTTAGCTACATGCATTCCATCCAGGGCTTCATATAGCTAACTTTTTTTGATTAAATGTATCTACTTGAGTAAACAGAACAATTTGATGGACTTTCATAGTGTGTGGTGCCTGGCATCCCTTTCCACTACTCTGTTTACTATAACAAATACACTTCCCACTCCCAGATGTTTATAAAGATGCAGACATATCATATGTGTGGCTGTGGCACATGTGGTTTATTACAGCCATTTCTCAGCAGGTTGTTGTCTGTTCCCTTTAGAGTTTTTGCAAAACACCATCAGAGGCCTGCAGTGCGACAGCTGCTAAACAGTTCCAGGTGTCGTCAGTCAGCTGGGGCGTCTATGTTGTGATTGCAGGTGTATTTCACAGAGAAATCCATTCAAATTAAAGTAGACCTATTATGTGAATTTTCAGTTACATATTTTCATTATTCTACTCTATAGTTTTGACTGATTTACAGTTTTAAAAAAAAAAATTTTGCTTATCTTGCTTTGGTGCAGGTCCTCTGTTCATCTACTTTTTGAAATAGACTCTGACATCATACAGATCTAAAAGTAGAAAAAACATCTGAGCCTGAGCTTTTCAATGGCAAGGGTGACTTACACATATACTGGCATCATTATTTGAAACTTTGGCTATGTTTGACAAGAATTAAAACAGCTTGTTCCAGACTGTGAATGAACTTAGAAGGGTGCACCAAGATCAAATATACAAACCCTATTTCCAGAAAAGCTGGGATTCATTCATTTAACCTGCAAAGAAGGGTTAAATGAATGGTGAAAACCTGAAGATAAGCTAACTTTAGCACCAAGTGTTTTGTAAAAGGCCTTCCAAACTTTTGAAGCAAACCGAGGACCTCTATCAGAAGGTATGTCAATGGGGATGCTTTGGGACCAAAACACATGATTGGCAGTTTCTAATGTGGTAGGTAATTTTGAAAGAGTTAGAAAATGTGCAGCTTTAGAGAATTTGTCAGTGACTGCGAGGATGGTTGTGTTACCACTTGAGGGGGGAAGGCCTCTGATGAAATCCAGGGCGGCGTGGGACCAGGGTCTGCTTAGTGTGAGAAGTGGCTGTAAAAAGGCCTACAGGGGGTTGTAAAGTGGATTTGTTGCTAGCACAGACTGAGCAGGCAGACACATAGGAGTGGATCACTGTTTCTGAACTGAGCCACCAAAAAGTGCATTTAATCAAAGAAATTGACTCACCCCAGGATGACAGGCGGACCTCCAAGTGTGGGACAAGTGGACAACCTGAGAGCAGACCAAGGAGGGAACACATAAACGGCTGGAGGGGCCACTACCTGGATCAGGTTCCTGTTGTTGTACTTGACGTATCACTGCCTCAATCTGCCAGTACAGGGCACCTAGGACACAAGATGGAGGGAGGAGGTTCTCAGAGGCTACGGACCCCTCTTCAGAAGAGTATTGTGTAGACAAGGTATCTTGTTTTACACTTCTGGAGCCTGGACAATAAGAAATTGTAACGTTGAAACATCCAAAAAAATGGTGACCATCTAGCCTCACTCTCCATACATGTTAGCGGTGCTCAGATAAATCCTTAGAGCATATGAGTATATCACCCAGATAAATTAAGACTAAATGGTTAAAAATATTATGAAGAACATCATTAACCAAGGCTTGGAATACTGCTCATGCACTGGTGAGTCCAAAGGGCATTACCAGATATTCAAAGTGATCTAGTGGGGTATCGAAGGCAGTTTTCCTTTTATCTCCTTCTTTGATTTCGACCAGGTCAAAATAGAAGCTCCCTAAAGTGGCTCAAAAGCAGAGATGATAAGTAGCTGCAGATATTTGTTTTTTAGTTCTTTGATTCAAACCCCTATAGTCAAGGCAAGGTCACAGTGTCTTGTCTTTCTTGTCTACTAAGAAAAAGCTATCACCTTCTGGAGAAAAGGAGGGATGGATGATTCCTGCTGCCGGTAACTCTTTAATGTATTTGTCCATTGCCCCTCTTTCAGGGTGAGACAGGTTTTGTTTGGCTGAGCCTCACCTGCCAATATCCCTACATTTACTGATGGGCCTGATCTTTTGATTTTCTTTGGACAAGAACCAATGACATGACTAGTTCTACCACAGTTGATACACTCACTAACATTGATCCTCTGCTAATATTCTGCTAGAATGAGGTGAGCTTTTCCCACCTGCATGGACTCTTCCTGTGTGTTGCTGGAGAGCCCAGTTGGGGCATCACAGAGTCATCTGAAGCACAGAAGTGAGTTGGAGGTGCTGGGATGCTCGTGAAGGTGGTTGTCTATTCTTAAAGTGAGGTTAATAGCATCATTGTCTATTCTTAAAGAGAGGTTAATAGCATCATTTAGGGGAAAAGGGATATCACTGGTGGCTAGCTCATCTTTTACTTATTCGATTATGCTAAATTTAGCTGCTAGGTTGCTAAAGCCAATAGTACAGTTAGCTTTGCTATGATTCTCCTGGCAGAGATAAAGGTGGGAATGTCTCTGGTGGTTAATACAGCTCTAGAGCCCTTCCCTTAAGAAGACTAACAAGGTGTGATACCTTGAAAGCATCTGTAGTGTAGAAGCAGGAGTGCTGAACATGAGGGTACACTGGAAAAGGAACCCACCACAGCGTTCCACCTCTCTCCCATAAGCCTCAAGCCTCAGGGGTGGGAGATGGAGCATCTTGTATGACCACAGACTGAATGAGGGGTTGGAGTCAAGCCAATTGCTACTGGGTTTCCTGATTGTGTCCCACTAATGAGCTGATAATCTGTTCATGGCAGCCAAGCACAATTCCTTGGCTTGAGAGGACTGTTTGAACTGTAGCTGTCATGATGAAGTCAGAACGGAGGGACCCATATATAAACAAGCTCAGTTCAAATAATTAATTTATATACACTAACTATAAGTAGTAAGTATAAGTGAACTCTCATCCAGGAGAAGGAGGAATGCTTAGAGCAGTGAGCAGGTGAGCGGACAGACTGGTTCGAATCAATACTCAAGTTGAATCTCAATTATTTTGCCACAGGAATGTTCCAGGAGAACCACAAGTCTCTGGTAAGCATACCAAGAAGTTCCCCAACTAACACTGTACAATATGACAAAGGTGGAAGAAAAAAAAAAGCCGGTCCTTAAGTATACAGCAAGGTAACAAAGAAATGTAATTCAGGTGTGCAACTCCAGCCAGGTCCTATGCATAATTAAGTGCCAAACCTCCCAAGACCTCACAGGGGTGGCAACCTGCCCTGATTACACGCATCCACATACACTAGGACAGAGAGAGAGACAGAGAACTAGAGAGGGATAGAGAGGGCAAGATAATGAATAAAATAGCAAAATAAGCCACACAAAATGTGGACTGTACCTTAGGCTCATGGACTATGATTAGAACTATAAAATTCCAGTATAAAACACTGGTTATATCAATTAAGGCAACGAAGCCTCTACCTAAACTCAAAGTTTAGTGAAGCACTAATGTAATACTGGAGTATTGGATTGGGTTTGTTTGTTTGTCTGATGTCCATTCTAAAGGTTTTTGCCACGTTGGATGAATATTGATACTGATTATTGGATGGGTGCAACCCTAGAATGGAGAGGAGGATCTGATGGTTCAATGGGAAAAAAGTAGCTAGAAAGCAAAGATCATGCTCTGAGCTTCTGTGAGTCACACCAGTTGACTAATATGCAATGCTCCACTTGGGTCCAAGTGACATAAATGTCATATTCAGGGTAAACACGAGGCGTCATGCAGATGTTCATGTGTCTAGTATTTTGTGATTGTGCACTCGTCCCTGAGGCACTACACTACAGTTCACCAACTATGCGTGCATCCCTCTGAAGGACCTCAAGCAGACTTTTAAAAAAAAAGTAGAACAGGAACAAATATTCATTCATGGTGTCCGCATGCATGTCTGCAGGCGAGTGTAATCCTGGAGAAGAGTGGGCTAAAAAACAATGCTTTCTAGTATCTTGGAAAGAAAGTGAATAAAATTTATTAATGTCTCAGAGGTCAGGTGTTGTTTAGAAGGGAAATTTTGTGGAATGGAATTAGAAAATGTCTCAAGACTGGTGCTATGTTGAGGTGAGTTGAGAAGCAGTTTCACAGATGCAATTACACTGCCACAAATTAAAACTACTTCCAGTTGTGCTGTGGCACAACCCAAACACAGACCTCAGTTTGATGTGGGTGGGAGTCAAAAATTTGAAGCCATAGCCTGGTATGACCAATGCAGAGTCCACTGGGAGCAAAATGCCACATCAAATAAAAAAAGAAAGAAATAATAGTCACACTATAGGTCAACTAAGAAAGCAGTTCAGACAATCTAGGAATTATATCTAGAAGAAAAAAAGCAAGTACCAGGCCATTAACAAAACATTTTAAAAATAATATACTCCCACATCCTAACGTGATGTCTTAGATTTTTGATGCTCCGGAAGTTTAAATTATGCACAAACACACCCAAAGACAAGTCAAATAAAGAAACACAAAAAGACAGGCTATAATAGATCCCCAGGGTAAGACAAATTTATCTGGAGAAAAGGAAAAAACCGTGTTCTTCAGTTAACAAACCAACTTCCTGGTTCAAGTTTGACCTACTGTTGCAACTTTCTGCATTGTGTTGACTTCTAAATTATGTTAAAACTGTATGCCTAAAAAATCATAAGTGGTTAAATTTAAGCAGGTGATGCCTTATATTTCAAGCAATGACAACAACTATAAAGGAACACTTCAACGTTCTGTGAAAATGAGTTCAGCTAAGTCTCACCACAAAATGTAAAATAGCTATGCCATCTATATGCATCCTCCTACTAATGGCCATTTCATGCAGGTTGTCCAAGGTGTCTTAACTACAGCCATCTGCTTACTCCGCTCCACTGGTGTCTGGGCTCCGGAGGGAATGCTGTTACTCTCCCACTCTCCACTCTACAATGTAATTTCTCCTAGGAGTTTTGCTGACAAAATACTTCAATGTTGCAGGCGCATGTTTTTTGTAACACACTTTGTGCTTTTCTTCTAAATGATCTCTATTTATTTGAATACATTTTTGACTCACCCTAACAGAAAAGTGAAAATAATACCAGGTGAGTGAAATCAAAAGTAAGCGTAAAAACAAAAGTCCAAAAAAAATTCAGTAACACTCAGCAATGAAAGACACAGCTCTTCAGGAAGACAGAAGGAGTACTGACGAATCAGGTGATAACAGATAAGCAGAGAAAACAACAGACTAGCAGTGTTAACTGATAGACACTGAATGGGCTGATAATCTAAAAGGGTGGTGACTGAGAATGAAACTAACCAATGACTAATAACAAAAGTCTTGCAGTAAGATAAAACCAACTGTAAAAGTAATGGTTCCATGGGGGTTTATAAACTGGAGTTTGCTGGGTAGAAATAGAATAATTGAATTAATCAGTCATTATTTAATGAATTAAGAATTCCAGGAACATAATAACCTTGATATATGTTTGGAAGTGTTGTTGAATATCCTATTATTGTTTCTAAAAAGCTTATTTTAATGATTTAAGTAAACTGTAGTCAACTTAACTTATGATTATGAGTTAAATTTTAAACAGGAATACTCATTTGAATACGTGCAATTAAATAAAGAAAGATAATTTAAGATAACTTATTGTGAGAATTTGTGGTATAGAAAATAAATTAAACTGGGAGTGAAAATGTTTTTTTTTTTCACCCAACTAACAAACATGAACTACAAAGCACCAGACATCCATGGACGTTGTTTTCTGGACTAAATCTGGTCAGCCTTTTTTTAGCCCAAAAATAGTCACTTAAAACTGAGCTGTTTGGCATCTTTTTGGGACCACAATCACAGTGAATAGCTAGTATCACCCTGAAAATAGGATCACATCCCACCTAGCAAAAAAACCTTAACTTTGTTACATGCCCCAACACCTGAACAGTCTTTTTTTTATTCGGTGTCTTGAAAGAACATCTAAAATAAGACGTATAAACCCGCTGAGCAATTTTCCATTGATTAGAAACATCCAAATGGTGCATACCTATCTATGAGCCAAAGTCAAGTTAAACTGAGTTCAAAGAAGAATTTTTCAAGAATTTTTCAAGCCAAAGAAATTAGATGTTCTTTAATGGTCAGTTCAGTCACCAAACCTGAACCCAGTAGAGCAACTTTTCAGTTACTGAAGACAAAACTGAAGGCTGAGAGACCCACAAACAAGCATATAAGCAGTAAAAGCCTGGCAGAGCATCTGAAAGGAGGAAACATAGCATTTGGTGACGTCCATGGGTTCTATGCTTCAGGTAGTCATTGACTGCAAAGGATTTTCATCTAAGTATTAAAACCAGTCTTTATAATTAAAATTCCTTTAGTTTTTCCAATGAATTTTGATCCTCTGGAAATGAGGGACTATAAAAACTAAGATATTACTTTATTGATCCCCAATGGGGAAATTCGGGAACTGTCTGCAATTCCTGAACAGTTAATGCAATTCTTTTGTCAAACATCTAGAATTAAACCTGAATATTTGCACTCTGTTGACTGTTTGATTTAAAATCTGCTGGGGTGGTGAACTAAGGCAACATTACAAAAATATGTATCATTGTCCCAAAACCTTTGGCCCTAACTGGACACACACTCACAATCACTGTACTGTGAACCACACACTAAACCTGTTGAGCAAATGAATCACTTTATAGTCTAGTGTCCACTATGACTTAGATTATTTGGATGAAGTTAGCACTATGACAGCCCATAAATATGCTTGACACATGATAAACAGTAACATTACTGACATATACTGTAGATGTCCATACATTCCATAAATATGTGTTTATTTTTCCAATACTGGCTTTTTGTCTGTGATTTGGATATTCTGTGGCCATCTGTTCCCAAAAATTGTCAAATGTCATTGAAGCCTATCAAAAAAAATGCTACATATCATTAATGAATGAACTGGTTGCTATAACAGCGAGCTGTCAGGAGGACTGGAATGGAATTAGAAAATGTCTCGAGACTGGAGCTGTGTTGAGAAGGAAAAACAGCCTCACACATCTAAGTGTTTGCACTGCCGCAAATTAAAACTACTTCCAGTTGTTCTGTGGCCCAACCCAAACACAGACCTCAGTTTGATGTGGGTGGGAGTCACCAACACAGAGTCCACTGGGGGTAAAATGCCACATCAAATTAAAACAGAAATAAATAAGCAAGCAATCAAAACTGTCTAGAAATTGTATGCCCTTCTGTTTGACGAAAAAATAAGAACAAGTGAACAGGGAATTGACAAAACAAAACATTTTAAAAATAATACACTCCCACATCCTGAGGTGACATCTCAGATTTATGATGCTCAAGAAGTTTAAATTATGCACAAATACACCCAAAGACAAGTCAAATAAAGAAACACAAGCAGACAGGTTTTACCAAACCCCCAGGGTAAGGCAAATTTATCTGAAGAAAAAAGAAAAAAAACAGTGCTCCACAGTTAACAAATCAACTTCCTGGTTCAGCTTTGACCTGCTGTTGCAATTTTCTGCATTATGCTGACGTTTGAATCATGTTAAATTTGTATGCCTAAAAAAATTAGAATGAAGTATTTACTTTCAAGCAGGTGATACGTTATGTTTTAAGCAATGAAGCATACCAGCAGTAAATTGTACTTTTTAAAGGAATATGTCAGCATTCTTTCAGAGTGTATTTTTACAATAAAGGCTGTAAAATTGTACATTTTTTAATCTGCCTCAATCCCTGTTGTTTAAAAACTGCTGTAATCTATTACTCTACATTTCAAGCCATCTGCATGCGTCTTCTTACTTATTTCCACGGCATCCAGGTTATCAAGGGCGTCTCAACTGCAGCCATCTGCTGACACCACTCCACTAGGCTCTGGAGGGAATGCTGTCAGTATCTCCCATCTTCATCTAGGACTCTGCTGATGGACATATTTTGTCTATGACTGGCTGTCATCTAGCCCAGAATCTTATCTGCTATGTATAGCCAACTATAAAAGAAGTCTTCAGATGAGCAAATAGATGCAAATAGGTTGTACAACAATGTTTAGACTAAAGCTGAGCTATAGAGCCTTCATGAAGCTGTGCTATCAAGAAATGGTGTTTAAATTATTTTAGTAAAATGTCTGTTTATCAGGTGTGCATATTGCATATTCATGTTATACATTTTTTCTACATGCTTGGTGCAGTAGTTAGGATGGTCCCCACACAGCTAAATTGGTTTTGGTTTTAATATGATAATTGATTGGGGTCTCTTTTTTTTGGAGTCTGCAAAGGTGCGGGTGTATTCAGTGATTTGTCTGTCTTGCTTGGTTAGCATTCTTTCAATGGCAAGGATTTTTCAACCAAATGTAGATATAAAAACATCCTTGGGTTGTGCTGTGGTGCGGTGGTTAGCACTATTCCCTCACAGCAAGAAGATCCTGGGTTTTCCAGCCAGTGTCAAGGCCTGGAGAGAGGAGATCCGATGCAGAAGCAGTTTTAAAGGTTTTATTGCAAAAGAACAGATTATTCGAACGTGCAATGGGGTGGCTGGGGGGGAATCCAGGCTGGGTGGCTGGGCAGCGGTTTCCAGAGGGTTCCAAGATCCGTGAGTCTCCGAGAATGTTTCCGTGAGTTCCGTGGGTATCCAGTGGTCCGGGGCGGGGAGATCTGAGAGGAGGTCAGAGCTGAACATGAACACGAAGGTAAGTCAAAACGTGGAAAACAGGCTAGATATCACTAGGGCCGCAGAATAGGCAGGCTAGGGATCACTAGTACTGTGGGGGCTAGAAGGGCTTACGCGGGCATAAGCAACGTTCCAGCGTCGACCAAACGCTCCTCTGCTGGTAAAAAAGCCACAGCAAGAAACCGGCAGATGGAGACCAGGTGACCAGGTGTGAGGAGGAGGCGGCGTTGCCTCCTTTAATGCCCAACCAAGCCCGACAGAGGAGAGACAGAGAGAGGTGAAGTGGAGAACAGGGAGAGGTGGGCAGGTCAGTACCAGAGAGGACGGGGGGACCATGACAAGAGTGTTCTGGAGGTGAAGAGAGTTTCAGACGGAATTATGAGTTTGAAGCTGGAAACTGAAGGTGTGATGCTGAATGTTGTTAGTGTATATGCCCCACAAGTTGGATGCAAGTTAGAAGAGAAAGAGGAATTCTGGAATAAGTTGGATGAAGTGGTAGAGAGTATTCCCAGGGGAGAGAGAGTGGTGATTGGAGCAGACTTCAATGGGCATGTAGGTGAAGGGAACAGAGGGGATGAGGAGGTGTTGGGTAGATATGGTGTTAAGGAGAGGAATGTGGAGGGACAGATGGTAGTGGATTTTGCAAAAAGGATGGAAATGGCTGTAGTGAACACATATTTCAAGAAGAGGGAGGAACATAGAGTGACCTACAAGAGTGGAGGAAGGTGCACACATGTGGACTATATCTTATACAGGAGGTGCACATTGAAGGAGGTAGGAGACTGCAAAGAGGTGTCAGGGGAGAATGTAGCTAGACAACATCGGATGGTGGTCTGTAGGATGACTTTGGAAAGCAAGAAGAG
>VUQH01056714.1:0-15866 GCA_015106775.1 Etroplus canarensis | reverse complement strand
ATTTCTCTTCCTACCTACACCATAGTAGAACAGTTTGAATCCACCTCCAATGTTCCTGGCCTTGCTTCCCCTCCACCTGGTTTCTTGCACACACAATATATCTACCTTCCTTCTCTCCATCATATCAGCCAGCTCTCTCCCTTTACCAGTCATAGTCCCTACATTTAAAGTCCCTACTCTCACCTCCACCCTCCTACCTTTCCTTCTCTCTCTCTGCCTCTTAACACGCTTTCCCCCTCTCCCCCTCCTTGGTCTTCGGCCAACAGTAGCATAGTTTCCACCGGCACCCTGTTGGCTAACGGCACCGGAGGCGGTCGTTGTTAACCCGGGCCGCGACTGATCCGGTATGAAAGTCATGTTATGAATCCGCATATTTGATTTGGTAAATGCCGGATGCCCTTCCTGACGCAACCCTCACCATTTACCCGGGCTTGGGACCGGCACTAGGACTACACTGGCTTGTGGGCCCCTGTGGCTGGTTTACCTTGTTATAAATAATAATGTCCAATAATAATGTCCAATATTGTCCTTAACTTTGGACAGCATCCTCCTCTCTGTCACCACTGTCATGGAGTCAAGCGGATGGTACTGGTTGCAGCAGACTCATAAAATATCCGGAGCACTGTACGGCAGATAATGAAGGGTCTAAGTCATCTTGGTAAATAGAGACTACTTGTAGAGGGCTTCTGTGTGTTTAATGAAGTCCAGTTTATTGTGAAAGTGAACACCAAAGTATTTGTAGTCCTTCAAATCTAGTCCTTTAACTGGATTATATAATCATGCTGTTCTGCTGCTTGTTGCAGTGAATGCTGTGGCATTCTAGGATTAGAAAAAGATACACACATTTTTTTACTCTAAATGATCTTACCTTTATGTAGAGAAGAAGACGTATTACATATTAAGGAATTTGACAACAAATTTCATTATGATGAATAACTTAGGGATAATATGTAAGCAACCTTATTTCTTCTTGAAAATTTGATGAGGAACCACAAGCCATTTAATCAGTAAGAACAGAATGACAGGAGGCAAGACAAGATTAACTAAAAGAGGATTTTATTAAGCCAAAAGATCTTTGGAGTAACAAAGTCCATGAGCATAAACTCCAGGCATGAGAATCACAGAAGCAGGGAGCCAACATCAACGACACAACGCTGAACTGAAGAGAGGCAGAGTACTGTATAAATAAACAAGGACTAAGAAGCAAACAAGAAACAGGAGGGAAACTTGACGAAAGACAGGAACAGAGCAGGAAAACATTTGGAGAACTGACTAACAAACATAAACAAGGCTACTCAAGTAAACATAACCATAAACAAACAAAGGATGCAATAATAGAATTAAACATGGCCAAGGCTCAGCTAGAGAATCAACACAAACAAGGGATGCTATGGCAGAACGTAAAACTAAGAATGTCAAAACTGTAAAAGCTAGGAAACACAAAAGCAACACGAAACTCAAAAACATACGAAAGCAAAATACCAAAGGTCAAGATCATGACAAAATGATTTATTTGGGTGGTGAGTCATGATAAGACTGTAAGTTCATCTGTGTTAAATCAACCAAAACAATGACGTAGGCCATGAGAACAATAAGAAAGGTAACACACTCTCTTTAGTTATGTCAAATTAAGAGTTGATTTTGCATTTCTTTGAACAAAGCTGGATGACATTTCACCTCATTCTATGTAATCCTAAGCAATGAGGCCACATAAGTATTATGTGCTGTGCCTAAAGTGCTATAGCAGGCCCACTGTGGATGAAACTCATACCCTTACCTTTGCATGGACTGAATTTATCTTCTTTCAAGTACATCCATGCCTCGTACGTACACTACTCAAAATAAATAAATGAAATAAAATACTAAATTCTAAAAAATGAATTGAGCACTTGATCATCACAGCATCTGACTGTGTTTTAAACTTCAGGGATATCATTCTGTCTGGTTAGGAAGCCAGGAAAAAGTCTTTAGACACCATGGGGCCTGTCATATGAGCTCAGTATAAAAAAAACAAAAAAAAAAAACGAGGAACCAGTAATGGATCTGCCAGTTCTGGTGAATGCCAACTGAGCTACACGGTGCTGGGCTATGAGCACATGTCCAGCTAAAGCAGTGGTTCTCAAACTGTGGGGCAGCCTTCACTGGTGGGGTGCAGCCCTGCTGCAGGTGGAATTTGGAGTTTTATACAGAACAAAAACAAGGAAACAATTGCTGATACTGCACTGACAATATTCCCCCTTATTTGAGAAAAATTTAACATGGATCTTTTTTTATTGTAAGTGACTAATAAAATTTGGAGTGTGGGACGTGCATTTTTATGTGGTGTTGGTTCCAAACGTTTTTTAGGCTTCTGAAGTGAGGCATGACAAAAAAACAAGTTTGAGAACTGCTGCATTAAGGATGTTGGGGCCTCATGCCAGAAACATGCACATGAGTAGTTCAGCTCATTTTTGTAGGACTCTGCCAGTGCTTCTCCTGATCCTCCACTCACAAACGAAGCGATATCAGTCCTGCTGCTGGGTTGAGATCCTTCAACGGTCTTGTCCAGGTCTCCTTGTGTATCGACCCATGTCCTGGGATCTCCTCCACCCTCTCAGACTGTGCAAGCAGACAGAGCAGGCGCAGCAAACCTATTTGCGATGGCATATGTTGGTCGGCCTGTGCATCCTGAATGGGCTGCAGGTATTGTCTCATGCTATCAGTAGTGACAAGGCAAAAAGCAAAACCTAGAGAAAACTTCATCCGGAGGGCTAAGGAGAGAGCAGTGTTTTTTGGCCACCACCTGCAAAACCATTCCCTTTTTGCAGGTTGTCTTGTTGTTGCCTCTCCAGTGAACCTCTTGCCACTTTCATTTGCACCAAAGCAGATAAAATGGGTTCAAAATAGTTTATGCTTCCTTCATGGACAGATTGATGTCCCAAAAGTTTAACCGGTTTTGTGTTATATTGTGATGATCAAGTGTTCCCTTCATTTTTTGATCAGTGTAGTACTGAAGATAAACACAGAAGTAATTCTGATTGATGTGTTTATCTAACCATTTTGGGACAGTTCTCATAGTTTTCTTTTCTTTGCCTTTCCAGGTTTTCACTCCTGTGGCTGTTAAGTTTATTTCCATTGATGGAATACGGCTGCGCAGGTATCAGACGCTCAGTTAACAACAAGACAGCTGACACAAAATTACATATGTACATAACCATAATAATTTTTGTCGACATGTGATTGGTGCATTTTTTCTCAGTCTCTTTTCTTTATGTTCATTTCAGCTGCTGAGCTGAAGGAATGCGAGGGAGCAGGCAAAAAATGTGACCCTCACGCTGACTGTTTAAAGGTCGGAAACACCTTCACCTGTGCATGCAGGACCGGTTACCAGGGTGACGGTGTGGTGTGCAGCGACATCGACGAATGTGGCAGTGGCCTGCACACCTGTCATGCACAGGCAAACTGTAACAATAACTTAGGCAGCTATAATTGTATCTGCCGCAGTGGATACACTGGAGATGGCATCAGCTGCCAGGATATAGATGAGTGTCAAACAGACAACGGGGGTTGCCATGAGTATGCCCTCTGTACTAATGTTGAGGGAGGGCGAAGGTGTGAGTGTAAAAGTGGCTTCACTGGCAACGGCTTCCAGTGTACTGATATCAATGAATGCACAAAGCAAACCACCTGCCATTGGAACGCCACCTGCACCAACACCCCTGGCTCTCATATATGTACCTGTAATCCTGGCTTTAAGGGCAACGGGAGGTACCTGTGTCTTGATATAGATGAATGTACAGAGACTCCTAATGTGTGTGTTTCCGGACGTGGCTATATAGGCTGTACAAATCTGCCTGGATCCTACCGTTGCACGTGCAGCAGCGGCTTTGAAAGTAAGGGAAAAACATGTGCGGACATTGATGAATGTGCAGCTGGCATCTGCAGTGTTTTTGCGGACTGTGTGAACACCATAGGATCGTATAGGTGTACCTGCAAAAGTGGCTTTGCAGGAAATGGCCTGACGTGTGTAGATATAAATGAATGCAACACAGATAATGGATGCCACCCCAGGGCTGTGTGTATCAACAGGATGGGCAGTTACCAGTGCTCCTGCCCAGAAGGTTTTGCTGGAGATGGAAGACAGTGTGAAGACATAAATGAATGTAAAACGCCTAACATCTGCACTTCCATCGCTAACTGTGTCAACACTGTTGGCTCATACTTCTGTGACTGTGGACAGGGTTTCATCTTCAATAACTCCCGGTGCAATGATGTGGATGAGTGTGTGGCTGGCCGCTGCAGCCCCCATGCGACCTGCACAAATTCACCTGGTTCCTTCAGTTGTCTGTGCAAGGAAGGATACAGAGGAAATGGTTTCACCTGTGAGGACGTGAATGAATGCTCACTGGCCAAGCAGTGCCACACCAGTGCCATTTGCATTAACCTTCCTGGCTCCTACAAATGTACTTGTAAGGTGGGTTATTCTGGAGACGGGATAATCCAGTGCACTGACATAAATGAGTGTCTGGTGGATAATGGAGGTTGCAGAAACAAAGCTACATGTGTGAACAATCAGGGATCCTTCTCCTGCCTGTGCCAGTCAGGCTACATCTTAATTAACCAGACTCTTTGCCAAGATATAAATGAGTGTGAGAAACTGAGCAATCCATGTGGAGTGAATGAAGAGTGCAAAAATACCAATGGGTCATACGAGTGCCCCTGCCGGGTTGGGTACAGCCGCCCTGGCATCAACATGGACTGTACTGATATAGACGAATGTGAAAAGAACCCATGCCAAGTCAATGCCATATGTATCAACACCTTAAGCTCGTACACTTGCACCTGTAAGCGAGGCTTTGTAGCAAATGGCACTGAATGTGTGGATATAGATGAGTGTTCTGAGGAGGGTACGTGCCACGCAAGAGCCATATGCACTAACTTAATAGGGGATTTCTTATGCACCTGTCAGGAGGGTTTCAAAGGTGATGGCTTCTCCTGTCAGGACGTGGACGAGTGCTCCCTCTCTAATACCACCTGCCCCGCCTTCACAGAGTGCATCAATTCCCCTGGTGCTTATGTCTGCTCATGTTTGAATGGTACAATAGCCTTTAATGACACCTGTGCGCCACCAAGTCCACTGTGTGACCCTGTGTGCCACAGTCACGGTCTGTGCCACAGTTCGCCTTCTGGATACCAGTGTGTTTGTGACTTGGGCTACACCGGTAATGGACAGACGTGCTCTGACGTAGATGAATGCCAGAGGGAAAATGTTTGTCCCCAAAAGGAAATGGAGTGTAAAAATATCCCAGGATCATTTTCCTGTGTCTGCCAACAGGGCTACACTCTCAATGGAACACAGTGTGTCGGTAAAACAAACTTTTCATCTATGTCAAACTTACTTTATCAAAATATGTTTAAGCACTGTCAATTTCACATCAGTTCATTCAGTGCGAAGGGAAAATTATACAGTTAAATAATCAGAATTCATAATAATATAATCATGTATCAATCATCCACTGTTTTATTTGGTTTTTATTCAAACTGTTTGGGAAATTAGGCATAATGATGACTGACAAACCACCCACTCTTCCTGGCTCCTGAGTAAAAAAATTCCACACATTTCACTTTGATAAGACAGCACCAGAATAATAGGTTACCTCCTTTATATTTACTTCTGGGTAAAACAGCTGATGGAAAACTAAGCTGTCTTTCTATGTTCCTCCTCATTTGTTTTGTTACCTGTCTAGATGTGAACGAGTGTGAGACAGAGCAGCATGAATGCAGTGAGTTTGCTGAGTGTGTCAACACAGTGGGCAGCCATTCCTGTTTGTGTCTCAGCGGTTTTACGGGTGATGGCAAGAACTGCTCTGGTAAGTTTCAGTTCCTCAGTATTAAAACCTATTGCCCCAGTAAGGGGACCCTCTTGTGAACTTTCTTTTGGCACCATTTGGGGCTGTTTCGCTGACACTGTCCCGTTTTGGATAAATTATAGACTTTGATGAGTGCCAAGTCCAAAATGGAGGATGCCACCCAGCTGCCAGTTGCACTAACATACCTGCATCGTTCTCCTGTCTCTGCCCACCTGGCATGGAGGGCAATGGCTTTGACTGCCAGGATGTGAACGAATGTGAGGTGAATTCTGGCCTGCCTCACAACTGCAGTGCCCAGGCTTTATGCCTCAACACTAATGGGTCTTACCTCTGCCTGTGCCAGGATGGATACCAGGGTGATGGGTTTGTTTGTGATGATGTAGATGAATGTCAATTGGCCACAGCCTGCAGCAGAAACATGACATGTAGCAACATTCCTGGATCCTACACCTGTTCATGTATCTTGGGAGTGGAGTACCCCAAGGGCACATGCGTGAATGAAACCACCTGCCTGAATGCTAGTGCCAACTGCCACCCGTTTGCCAAATGCCACCCACACGAGCGTTCCTTCTACTGTCATTGTGCAGACGGTTATGAAGGAAGTGGAACTGACTGCTGGGATGTGGATGAATGTGACAAATCACAAGATCAAATCTGCCCTGCCTTCGCATACTGTTTCAACACAAATGGCTCCTTTTCCTGCAGCTGCTGGAATGGTTTTCAAAACAATGGGACGCATTGTCTAGACATAGATGAATGTGCAACAGGGAACTTCACCTGCCCTGACAACAGTACCTGTACAAACCTGGGGGGAAGCTACAAATGTACCTGTGATCCCGGCTTCACAGGCAATGGCTCTCTGTGTGAGGACGTAAATGAGTGCTCCCTTGGCCTTATCCACTGTTCTAATTTTTCCAGCTGCCTAAACACAATAGGATCTGCTTTTTGTGAGTGCTGGGAAGGCTACCAAGGAAACAGCACTGACTGTGAGGATGTCAATGAATGCCTTGATAACTCTACCTGCCCTGAACATAGCAGGTGTATTAACACCAATGGGAGTTACCTGTGTTCTTGTGACACGGGATTTTCAAGCATCGGTAACTTGTGTGTAGACATCGATGAATGCAGTTATGAAGAACTAGGGGGTCTTTGCACCAATGGGGCATGCATGAATGCTGTTGGCTCATATTACTGCGAATGTGACAAAGGATTCCGGAGTAACAGTACGGAATGCGTAGATGTGGATGAATGCGCAAACTCCCTCAACTCTTCACTTTGCCATCCCCATTCTACATGTGTCAACACCCACGGCTCTTACACCTGCCCTTGTAATGAAGGATTTATACTGAATGGTACTGAATGTCAGGATGTGGACGAGTGTCATGACCCAGATGGCACCCAATGTCCCGAGCACTCATATTGTAATAACACTTTAGGGTCGTTTTTCTGTCTGTGCTCTCCTGGGTACAAATCCATTCACCTGGGCTGTGAGGATATAAATGAATGCAAAGACAACACCACCTGCCGCTCTGACCAAGTGTGCACAAACCTGCCAGGATCATATAAATGCTCTTGCCCATCAGGGTATCATGAGGAGATGCAGACTTGTGTCGACACTGATGAATGCGAGGATTCACCTTGTCATCCGCTGGCACGTTGCTGGAACATGCCCGGCTCCTTTTCATGCCACTGCCCAACAGGTTTTGTTGGAAATGGCTCCTGGTGCAAAGATGTGGATGAATGTAGTGCCTTAAGCAAACCCTGTCACCCTCTCGCTCAGTGTCACAACAGCCCAGGTTCATTTGTTTGCAAATGTATGACAGGCTTTATGAGTATTGGGCCATTGTGCGTTGACATTGATGAATGCCAGCAGGCTAATGGGGAGTGTCACTCTGCTGCCACCTGTATCAATCACGCAGGAGGTTTTAAATGTTCGTGTAGTCGTGGTTGGAAGGCCACCAAGGACAATGGTCACGGAAAAGAAGGGTGTGTGGACTTGAATGAGTGCCTGTCACTCCAACCATGTCTTGGGGAATCATCTTGTACCAACCTACCAGGATCTTATGCCTGCTCCTGTCCGAGAAACCTCATATCATGCGGAAGGACAACTCTGAAGGGTTGGCTACACCTTTCAAAATCACCTTAATAATCAGACATCGATGTTTATGTTTGTATGTGTATCACATTGTATATATTTCTTATATTATGGTCTCAGAACTTTTTTTGCCAAATTTTCCCGAAAAGAAAAGAAAGGGAGAAACAAGGTTCTCATAATATTACAGTTATTAGCAAATCTCTTTCTGGCTACGATGTACTGCAAAGCAAGCTACAGGCATGTGAAAAGGACATTTTTCACAGGACTCTATGCACTCCTGTGAAAAACTAAGTTCACCTCATGATTCAATAGCTTGTAAACAACATAAGCAACAATAATGGTTTCTGTATGAGTTTATCAGTCTCTCACATCACTGTGGAGGAATTTTGGCCCATTCATCTTTACAACGTTGCCTCAGTCCATTAAAATTTGCCGGCGAAGTTTGTTTGTGCACAGCTCTCTTAAAGTCCCACCACAGCACTGAGGTCTGAGCTTTGACTGGGCCATTGAAACACCTTGATTCTTTTCTTTTTTAGCCATTCTATTATAGACTAGCTGATGTGCTTGGGGTCATTGTCCTATTATATCACCCAATTTCAGCCAAGCTGTTGGGCAGACACATTTGAATCTATATACAGAGGAGTTTCTGGTCAACTTAATGACTGCAAGGTGCCCATACACTGTGGCTGCAAAACAAGACCAAATCATCACCCTTACACCACAGTGCTTGAGAGTTGTTAGGAGATATTTATGCTGATATCCTGTGTTTGGTTTTTGCCAGATGTGGCTTCTTCACTCTGATCTCATCTGTCCAAAGGAGATTGCTCCAGAAGTCTTCTGGTTTGTTCAGATGCAGCTCTGCAAGTCTAAGCTGTGCTGCCATGTTCTCTCTAGAGAGAAGAGGCTTCCTCCTGGCAAATGTTCTGAACAGGCCTTACTTGTTCAGGCTTTTTATATTTGTACCGTCACAAACTTTAACATTTAATATGGTAACTGAGGCCTGTAGAATCTGAGATTTGGGTATTTGGATCTTTGCAGCAAAGACCAACATACTTGGGGTGAATTCGCTGGGATGTCCACTCCTGGGAAGTTTGTGGCATTAACACGCACCTGAATGCTCCAGACCAGCAAAATGTCAAAACTTCTGCTTTTCTAGAGGTGGTCACAGCGACTGATGATCAGTGATGAGGATTAGATGGGGAGTCCCTGACACACACTCTTCATAGAGCATCCATGGAGATATGAGCTGTTTCAACAACTTAAGTTTAATTTATTTTGCCGTAAACTACGGTTGACTTTTCCAAGAGAAAAGAAAATATATTCAACAAAGAATCAAGATTCAACGAGTGATGTGACTGGAAAAACTGCAGCTGTCTGCCATGTAACAACAAACAAACATTATATTCATCCATTTTTAAGGCCAATCAGTGGTGAGGAGGAGGGTAGAGCATGGCTTACATCAAACGCAGTCATCAAGCACATCAGATATGACAGATCTACCCTGTACTAGATAATGAAAGCAAACATTGTGTCATGTCCTTAGTTTTCACAGGACCCCACAGATTCCTTTGAAAAGCATTTTTTGTTAGCAAAGAGGGCAGCAGTAATTTATCTTACAGGTAGGGAGAGTGGCAGTACAACTCAGTAACCCCAGCTGGATTACTTATCATTAAACATCAATACTTAAATAAAAATATGACATCCAAAACAATTGTTTCGCATGCTGAGAGCGAACAGTTGGGTTGAAGACAATGTGATGAAATGTACCTCTCCTTAATCTCTAGCTCATTAATTTTCTGTGCTCCCCCCACAGAGAGTAATCTGTTCCCCTATGGAAAAGATGTTGGCGATAAAGAAGTAAAGCTAGAGGCTGAAGATGGAAATTCTCCATACATTATACCACCAATGGGCTTCCCCTTTGTGGGGAAATTGTACGACAGGGTTTACGTGAGTTCTTATTGCACTTATCCCTAAATACTAGAAAAAATGCAGTAATATTACAATTTTATGTAATGTGGTGAAAATGTTCCTTCAAAATAGCAGCAAATAATAATGTTACTATATTTTACACATTTTATTTCATAATAACTTTCATAGGAGTAACTTTTGTTGAAATATTATTACATACACACTCACTGGCCACTCTGTTAGATACACCTTGCTGGTACCACATTGGACCCCATTCTGCCTTCAGAACTGCCTTAATTCTTAATGGCATGGATTCAACAAGGTGCTGGAAATATTTTGCTCCATTTTGACATGAGTCACACAGTTGCTGCAGATTTGTGGGCTGCGCATCCATTTGGCAAATCTCCCGTTCCGCCACATCCCAAAGATGCTCTATTAGATTGAGACTGTGACACTGTAGGCCATTTCAGTAAAGCGAGAAAGCAGTTTGAGATGATTTGAGCTTTGTGACATGACACAGTTATCCCCTTGGAAGCAGCCATCAGAAGATCTTGTGCTGTGGTCATAAAGGCATGAACGTGGTCAGCAACAATATTCAGATAGGCTGTGGCATTTAAATAATGCTCAGCTGGTAGTAAGGGGCCCAAAGTTTGCCAAGAAAATATTCCCCACACTATTACACCACCAGCAGCCCAAACCATTGATACAACACAGGATGGATCCATGAATTTATGCTGTTTCTGCCAAATTCTGACCCTACATTCCAAATTTCACGGCACAAATCAAAACTCCTCAGACCAGGCAGCATTTTCCGATCTTCTGTTGTCCAGTTTCGGTGAAGCTGTGTGTACTGTAGTAGTTTTTAATTCTTAGTTGACAGGAGTGTCACCCAGTGCACTCTTCTGCTGCTGTGGAGCGTCTGCTTCAAGGTTTACATGTTGAGCCTTGAGAGATGCTCTTCTGCATAAGGCATTTTCCCCCAGAGGACTGCCACTCACTGGATAGTTTCTCCTTTTGGAACCATTCTCTGAAACACTAGAAATAGTTGTGCTGGAAAATCCCTGTAGATCAGCAATTTACATTGAGTCGCTTTGTGATCGGCTGATTAGATATTTGTAAGTGGCTGGTGAGTGTTTGCGCATAGCTTACTATCATTTACAATGTGTAAATTGCAGCATAGTATTAACTACAGAATTTGTGAATAGTATGAGATTTAATCAAGGGTTTATGGTAGTAGCAGTACATGCACAAAATGAAGGAGATACACATATATATTTTATGCAAATTCTAGCCACAATTATAAGGTTTATTGTGTGCCTGATATTGTCTCTCCCTTTTTTTTCCTAGTTTTCTGATAATGGGCTTGTCCAGTTTCAGTCTGTTGTTGAGAATCAGCAGTATCTCCTCCCGTCTCCTTCCGCCAGTGGGTTCCCTGATGATATGAATTTGACTTTGTTAGCTGTGTTCTGGGATGATGCTAACCTCACCCAAGGGGATGGACGGCTGTTCTACCAGGTCAGGTGTCATGAGGTGTCACCGCCTGGCTAAAATCAGCATAACCTTTGGATTTTTTTTTCTTTATTTTGCTTAGTTCAAAGAATAAAGTAATAAACAAAAACAAAGATAAAGAATAGCCATACAGTTTGGAAAGCGAGCTGACCATGACTCACGACTTGTGCTTTATCTTCCTCCTCCTTTTCTTGTTAAATCTTTCAGGAATACCATAAGCTGGATGTGTCAGATGTCTACTCCCAGATAGTGTTTAGCCGTACAACAGAGGAAGTGACAAAGTTTGAGGGTCTGAAAAACAAGCCTGCTTTTACTCCCACGTGGATCCTCAAGATCACATGGGCCAACGTGATGCCTGTTTCCTTCCAGAAGATCAACTTCTCAGAGGTTGGTTTCAACTGACATTACTTGGATACTTATATTACATGGATATTTAAATGCCACACAAACATACTGTATGGTCAGCAACAGTAGTTTCATACTAAAAGCAATACAAAACAGGCATAAAAAGAAAAGCTGAAAACATTTAAAAAAAATACAAACAATGTAGTTTCTATGCATGTTATGGATGAAAGTTCATATTCACACTGTTTACTGGATGCCACACAAGTGCAGCCAAAGATCTTCAACGATTCTCTGATTCCAGCGCTACCTGTTCCTGAAACCTGTCATGTACCAGTTTCAGTGATGGAGTAGGGAGCTTAACCGTTTGCTTTCCTGCTTTTTCACTTGAAATGTTACTCTTATGTGCAACATGAGCCTTTTACTGTAAACAGGTGAGCTAAGAGAAAGCAGGTATTCAGTCATAATTCCTGGAACATGCTGTTTGCCTTTGCTTTGGTGCCACCTTGGGGCTGTTTTACCCTCATGGCCTTGAATGCTGAGTATAATGATATTTGCTGCCACCTGTCTTTGTCCTGTTTTTGCACTGTTTGTGAGGTCTTCTTCTTGTGCACTGGCAATATTAAAAGCAGGAAAATATAAGGAAAATATAAATGTATTAGATACTTTGAATAAGTGAACAAGTTCATAAGGATCCATGTCTGGCAAGAGACTTTAGTTTTTGATGTAATGTGTTCAGTTTGTGTGGGCTTCGACTGAAAAAAACGAGTTAATGTTTGTTTTTGCAGAATAACACTTTCCAGTGTATCCTGACCACGGATGGAGCACGCTCCTTTGCCCTTCTGCGGTACGGGGAGATGAGTTGGGGTCCAGGCCAGAGACAATACCATGATGCTCTCATTGGCTACACAAATGGAAAAATATCCATCAAGGAGACCACCGTCCCTCCTGAAAACCTCTTTGGGCCCGGGGGCAAATACAGGCCTCAGCAAGTGAAAGGGACCATGGGAAATTTAGGCCAGCTGGTGTATGATTTAACAGGACCAACGGGGTCAGATGCAGATCCCAGTGTCAGGTGCCAGGCATGGGCAGTGAAGGAGCCTGACCCTGCTGAGTGGAAAGAGGGGCTGGCTACCTGTCCCTGCACCCGCAGCCAGGTTCTGGAGGATCTGTCATTTATGCAGGATACCTCCGAGCCTGGTCCAACTGTGGTGAGACTGAGGGCTCAGAGGTGGGGGAGTGGAAGGGGCCAGATCTTCCGGTCAGTCCTGTCTAACTCATACGGCTCAGGAAAGAGGTGTGTGTATGAACCAGATGGTCCCCTGCTGGCTGGATACAATGAACGCTACTTCTCTGGGCACAGCACACAGAAATATATCGGTAACACAAAGCATTAATGTTTTTTGGGGGGGAGGGTGGGCAAACCATCCATTAAAAATAGGATTACTTACTATCAAAAGAGTCCTATTTGAGCAATTTCTGCCCCCCAAAATCTATATAGCATCACAAAACATATGTGATACTGATAATGACAGTAATACAGCCTATCAGGTGTAAATTAGTCTATTAAATTATGAATATGTGTAAATCTTTAATCACATGTGACTACTTTGCAGTGGGCTTCATAGATTATTTGGTACTTTAGCTTTACATTTCTTTAAATTAATACCCAGTTCTGTTTTTGTTTCATTTGACAAAGTATAGAACTAAAATAAGAACTGTCAACAAATAAACTTTCTGCAGGTTTGAGACCCGTGCACTAGTACAAAAGATGTTTGTGTTTTGCCTCCACAGCTGCTTGTCTTTATGCACATTTCACCTAATGTCTCTCTCCAGATGAAGATCTCCTGCCTTTCCAGTGGTGTTGTATTGAGTCTCCGCTGTGTCACCTTTACCTCAACAAGAGGCCCCTGGACCGCTGCCAAGGTTACAGTTGGACCAGCCCTGACGGCTCCACTCGATCCAAGACAGAGACTCAAGGTGTAGGTGAGAGACTCCTCCACATAAAGAAAAAACAGACCACAAACTGTGTGGTTATTAGAGGAAAGTTAGCTGTTCATTAATAATACTGACTTATTTATGGAGTCAGAATGGTCTGTCTGTATATTTTGATAAACAAAACCTCATCAGTGTTTTCCCTGCAGCAATGGTGTATGGCAGCCTCCATTTCATCACCTTCGATGGGACGGAGTACACTTTCAAGGCCCTGGGAGAATTTGTGATATTACGTCTCTCATCTGTCACTGGCTCTAATATCTTCACCCTGCAAGGACAGACTGACAAGCTGCACACAGACGCAAAGGGGATCACTGAAGTCCCAGTGGTAGTGCGCATGGCTGCCTTCCACCAAGGCATTGGCAAGGTCAGGCTCAGAGAGAGACAGTCTGTGTGTACTAAAAGAATAGTTCCATTTAGGGAAGTGTACTTATTCACTTCTGGGAGTTAGTTTAGAAAATAGGTTTTTATCTATAAGTAAGTTTTTCAATGCTAAGCTGAGCTTACGGTTCCAATATAAAAATGCACAAGAGTCGCAGCAAGCCCGTAACATTTGGAAAGAAAGGAAACAATCAAATTTTCTTTATTTTCTTTTTAACAAAATAGTAACATCGGCAACAAATAAATAAATATGAATGACTGAACTTGTGTGATCATCTTGGTTATGGGAGAGACTTTGGGATCAGGATGAAGCTCTTTAGGAGGGAGTGCATTTATCCTGTATAATAACTCCACATTTTTTTCTACATTTTGTTTAAATACCAGATGCATGCAGGCTTTAATAGGCATTAGATGATATTGTTGATATAACCTGACTGTAAATGTTCATGTATTTTCAGATTGAATGGAGGTGTTCACAGAAGGACAGTGGACTACAAATTTTTGTGGATGATATTGAGGTTCCAGTCACCATTGGTAATGATCATCACACACATCTGGCCAGACTTAAAGGGAATCCAAGATTCTCATTTCCAGCTACATATTTTTATTCTTGAAATACACTACTAAAAAAAATAAAAGAAGCACTTTTTAATCAGAGTGTAGCATCAGGTCAATTAAATTCTGTAATATTGATCTGGTCATAGGTTTGCAGGTTTGCTGTGTCTCCCAACATAGTCTTAAGAATCTGAAGGAGATTCCAAGAGAGAAACAGTTCCTCCAGCAGAGCTGGATAGGGCTGTAGAAGGTCCTTAACCCCTTGGTATCTGCTCCTTTGTGCAAGGAGGAACATGATGATGACTGCCAGACTCCTACAAAATGAACTCCAGCAAGCCACTGGTGTGAATATCTCTAACCAGACAATCAGAACCAGACTTCATGAAGGTGGCCTGAGGGTTTAATGTCCTCTTGTGGGTCCTGTGCTCACTGCCTGGCACCGTGGAGCTCGACTGGCATTTGCCATAGAATACCAGAATTGGCAGGTCTGCCACTGGTGCCCTGTGCTTTTCACAGATAAGAGCAGGTTCACCCTGAGCACATGTGACAGACCTGAAAGAGTGGAGAACTTTATGCTGCCCGTAACATTGTTCAGCATTACCATTTTAGTGGTGGGGAGGCATATACATGGAAGGGAGCACAGACCTCTACAGGCTAGGCAACAGCACCCTGACTGACTTTAGGTATTGGAATGAAATCCTTGGACCCATTGTCAGACTGTATGCTGGTGCAGTGGGTCTTGGGTTCCTCCTGGTGCTCAACAATGCCCAGCCTCATGTGGCGAGAATATGCAGGCAGTTCCTGGAGGATGACAGAACTGATGCCACTGATTGGCCCACACGCTTGCCTGACCTAAATCCAATTGAACACTTCTGGGACATTATGTTTTGGTCCATTTGACGCCACAAGGTTGCACCTCAGACTGTCCAGGAGCTCAGTGATGCCCTCATCCAGATCTGGAAGGAGATCCTCAAGGACATCATCTGTTGTCTCATTAGGAGCATGCCCTGACGTTGTCAGGCATACATACAAGCATGTGTGGGCCATAAAAACACTACTGAGTACCATTCTGATTTGCTGCAATGCAATTTCAGCAAAATGAACAAACCTAATTTTTTTCACTATGATTTTTGGGGTCTTTGAATTCAGCCCTCTGTAGGTTGATAATTTTCATTTCCATCAAACGACGTGGCACCCTTTCATTCCTAACACATTACCCAGTCCATATCTAT
>VUQH01056713.1:0-17634 GCA_015106775.1 Etroplus canarensis | reverse complement strand
TTTCAATGATGAAGATGTACACATCCTGGATAGGGAGGAACGCTGGTTTGAGCGGGGAGTCAAGGAGGCCATATACGTGAAAAGGGAAAGACCGTCTCTGAATCAAGGAGGGGGCGTAAGGGTACATCTTTCGCCATCTTACAATGCTGTGATTGCAGCCATTCCCCAACTCTCTGTGGATGGTACTCATGGCCATTGATCAGTGGGCCCCATGGTGGTTGTTTGATCAATGGTCATGAGAATTTGCATTTTAATGACTAAGGAACTGACCTCCCAGCCCATTGTTCCCTCAGTGGTGATAGTTTCACTCAGTGGTGATAGTTTCAGTCATTATGCAAATGTACTGTTTATAAGGTTGGGAAAATCTGTAGTCAGTTGAGACTGAAGAAGTCACTTGGATGAGTGATGAAACGTTTCTCCCACGGAAAAACCTTACGACCAGATGAACAGAATCAACTTTTGAGGTTTTACTTACCTGGATGATTGAGCATGCATCAAGATATATGGCAATACATTTGCTTCATGCATATGTGACCTGCATTCAGTGGTAAAACAGTGGTTTATATGCATGCATACACCATGCTCAAGTGTTCTCAAACCAAACACCAAGAATATATCAGCTGCAGAATGCTGATGACCTAATATTCTGACCTTCCTGTACAGGAAATCAAACAAAGACAGTGTTTATCTGCAGTAAGCAAGATAGCATAATTTAACTTAAATGTAAGATTCAGCTGGATAATCATCTCGTTTTTGAGAGGGCCTTACAGATTTTAAAACTGTATCATGCTAGTTAATCCATGTTAATTCTTGACATTAAGAGTTAAGACCTTGTTAAAGATTGGAATGAGTTAAACCTCTTCACAGCCTTACTTCCCTTCTCTTTCCCCCTGCCTTGTCTTCAAAGCTCAAGGGAGCCCTTGTAGAGAGGGAAAAGGGGATATTTTTAGCAGGTTCCACAATCCCTCCTGTAAATAATTACCCTAGTTGGTGCAGAAGCTGCCAGCTCATTGAACTGGATGAACATGCAGCATCAACTGTCAAAGTAAAGCAAAAGGAAATAGTGACATATATACACAGGACACTTGTCCCCAATACGGCATAATTTCAAAAACACTAGAAATTCCACAGAAACACTTGGTCTGAAAGATGAGAATGGGAAGTATGGCAATTGCACTAATGTGCTTGGGAACTGTTGACGAGAGGTGAATGTGTAAAAATGAACATAAATGGTAAGACAGCAAATTCCATTAAATGAGCATTTGAACACCAAGAAACGCTATAGTGAAACTGCTTGGTGGCCAGCTGTCGACTGCTGTTGTACCAGTCATTTCCCAAATGTGAGTGTTTATGTGTGTAGCACTCCCTATTCTTGCAACTACTCCCCTAGGCCAGTGCTGTAAACAAGAATATGCTCTTAGCCAAGTTGCCTGGTTAAATAAGGATGAAAGAGAAGAAACTCCAACACGAAGGTCAACTAAAGTTTTGTTGTTCTGTAGTGTATTGCAGCCAGTTTTTACTTATATACATTAATAATATTGCAGGGTCACTCTAGGTAAATACAATACTGGATTTCTTTTTTCTTTGCCTGTGTGTGTGTGTGTGTGTGTGTGTGTGTGTGTGTGTTGTGTACTTGAAACTATATTAGCAACAGCCACTATACAATCTACTCAAGTTAAAAGAACAAAAATCTAGTAAAAGCTCATCTGCTGACTTCAACCTCTGGTTATAATGGACGTTTTTTTTTTTTTTTTCCCAGCAAGTGTTCATTGTTGACAAATGCAGCTTTATTTTAAACTGCTTAATTATTGTTGAATGACAGCCAAGAGTCATCTACAGCATTTTTTCAAATGGCATAGCTTTTTGGTTCTCAGCACGGATATTTTACCTGAATGCAACCAAGACATGGTCAAACGCAACTGGTTAATAACACTCAAACTTCAAGCACATAATAGGTGCAAATCATAAGGGTACATCTATGTTTTTGTTGAAGCTACAGCTTGCAGCCACTTAGCAAAACACATACAGTACATAACCCATGTAAATTAAATCAATAAGTCATAACAAGTTACTCTGTGAGCTTAAGAGGTGCTTGTACACCCACAGAGCTAGGCCAGGTGCTACCCTCTTAGACTGGTTGTACTAAGCTAAATAAACTGTTGGCTGAAGCTTTAAGCCATGTCCACATAAAAAGCAACTTGCTGGTCACCCATCACTTTGTAGTTTACTACTGTATTACTGTGCAGGTAACCCTCATATATTTCCACCCCTCATATGTTGGTTGTATGCATAATTTCCATCAGTTGTCACTTGAATTGTTTGCTCATCTCTTAGCTGAAATTAGTTTATTAGTTTTACTCAGCATACGCTGCATCACCTACTGTTATTTCACAACCATTCATTTTCTCTTCCAGAAAGCAGCTGACTTTCTCTTTCCAAAAACAAATTCAAATATAAACAGTTTAGTCTATGATGCCATAAGCACATGCAATATAATTTATGATATCTTTGTCGCTGTCATACTTTATATTACTCAGGTTTATAATAGCTTGTGTAACATACAGTGTGATTTATTGAGTAACATGCAATTTTCACAATAGAGAGACAGTGAAAACAAAATGATAAAATACAATTTTATACCTTCACAGTGAGCTCCTCAAACTTGAACTGAAAAGCTTTTTGGAGTCAAAAACAGCAGGACTGTGATTATAAATGCACTGTCAATGGATTCTCAGAGGCCCACTCTTTTATCACAAGAATAGGCAGTCAGCCCTCCTATGGTATTTTATTAGGACTGTTTGAAGAAGCTGACGCAATTCCTCCTCTTCTGTGATGTCACTGATGTTAACTATCTGGCTTTTATCTTTTTTTGGCTTTAGTGTTTTAGCAGTCACAGCTACATGGCTGCTTCATTTCTTTCTATCTAAGGATTTCTAAATTCTTTGTGTGTAAGGCAATGTGCGGATTTTTACATATCCTCTGGGGTTGCATAAAAGAAACCTAATTTGGCCAAACAATGTCAAATCCTCCAGTGACATGTACCAAGCGTGAACCTGCTAGATCAGATCAATTATGAAACGAGTAACATCAGTCATTGACTTTCAATACCCACTTGTCCAAAAGAATTTTCTTAGCTGTCTGTCTAAGTCATCCCAAATCAAAGCTTTCCTCTATAAGCCTTGGCACAATCCATCTTTGCCACGTACAAGAAAAAAAAAAAAAAAAAACACTATTATTTTTATGCCCATATCACCAAAATGGAGTGTGAATTCATCAAACAAAAGATTAGTAAAGTGATTCATAAGCACAGTGTCGTCACACAAGGCTTGACTATGATTTAACCATTAAAACATATCAGTTCAGATCTATACTTTAAGTTGAGCATTAGGTTCATTTAATTACTGAAACAATGAGCTTTCATGTGGTTCATATCTTAATTAAATAGATCTTACTAATCACACTGTCCTGTCAAGCAAATATTGGTTATGTTGCTAATACAGTCATTCAGTCACAAGACAAATAGTTCTGATGCTTATGAATTCACTAGACTTTAGCTGTTATACCAAGCCAATACAGCAGAAATTGAAAATGTCAGTACTTATTTCCACACCCAGTAGCTTGTGAGACTATCAAGAAACAAATGAATATGTTGACTGTCTCTTTTCCCCCAATTTCCTGAACAAATTCCAATTTGATGAAATTTATTTTGGAAATTATAGGTTACTATCATGGCTATTTAATTACAATAACATTTTATTACATTTTGGTAAAGTGTTAATTAGAGCATCAAACAAGTTGCTATTTGAGACGTAACACAGATACAAGTGGGGTTATTTTAGAGCTTCACAAGGGATCATTTTACTTTTTCATGACAGTTGGATTTTTTTAGTCTAAAACACCATGTCCTATGAAATTTAAGAACATTTTATCTCTTGCCCTTGATGTTTGAAAGGTCGAATTAAAACAGCTGAGCAATATGGTTTTTTTTTAGAGCCATGATACAACATTCATTTTCATTCTAATTACAGATGTATTGAGATATGGCTACCTTACTTGTGCCTGCTTGGCAAAATGATTTTCTTTTGTATTTGTATTTAACATTTTAGATGTGGGGAATTGTGTTGCCCTGTCCTGTTAAAGCAAAACTAAAGGGTTTATTTTGTTTGTTTGTTTGTTGAAAGATGGTCTTCAAAATCAGATCCTCACTGGAAATTAAAAGAATAAAGATATAACAAATACATTTCAAATTTATATATAGTTTTGATATTCAACAGGGTTTCAGTCTGTATACTGGATACTATACTATATTGGATTATTCAACTGAGCAATCATTTTTATTTATACACTAGCATGTAGAATCCTCATAGTCATCAATGCAAAACCAGCACTTGCTTTTAAAGTAAGCATCTTTGGTATTTTGTGTGTAAACTTGAGGAGGAAAAAAAACTTAAACTTTCAATCTTTGGAATATTTGGTTCTGCTATAGGTCCATATTTAAAGCCTTCTTGTCATAATCATTTTATATATAGGTAAGCAACATTCTAATGAAGAGGTTCCAAAAGAAGTCAACATGTAATGTGCTGATGGCTACCCTCTGGTGTCCTGGCTAATATAATTCTCTAGAGGCACAGATACAGGCCTTTATATTTCTGCCAAACAATAAATTTGCCCAAACAAAAGGCTTTCACTGCTCTCAGCAGGTCTTTTACATGACTTCAGTGGTCGTTCTTTTCCTTTTTCCTTATTCTTTTGTTTTTCTTTGTTGGCTTGCTGTAGAACAGTAGAAGAGAACTGAGAGTACTTTTGTGACTTGCAAATGGTAAACGTTTTTGGGACATCCAAAAGTCATAGAGTACACAGAACTCTATTATGCTATGATGTGCCTTTGCTGTATGTCTGGTGCAAGAGAGTTGTGTTGTGCAGTGAATGGAAAATGGTGAGGATATGGGCCATGCTTACATGCATTTTATTTATTGTTGTTAAAGTCTATAATGAAAAATGCCAGTTTAGTTGTTTTTTCTGCTTTGAATATCTTACTTTTAATGTGAATGTATATTGACCTGTGTACATTTGTTCTTCAATAGCAAATGCTGACTAAACAGTGATAATGCTTTGCTTTTGCTATTGTCAACCTGAACAAAGACGTGCAATGCACTCTAGTTCATTCCATTATAAGTGTGTCCAATGAAAACTGAACGAAGATGCTGAGAAACTGAAACAGTTCACAGTCAGAGCTACACATTTTAAAACACATTAGACTCAGTGAGCTAAACTAAATAAATTATTAGCTTAAATGAAGAACACATTTCACAACTGTTACACAGGAATTAGAGTCATTTTTTTACATAGTCCCTCATTTTCAGAGGCTCAATAGTAATTGGACAATTGACTGAAAAAGCAATTTCATTGACCTATATGGCTTTTCATTTGTTATTTCATGGCTAATCAAGCATATAAATGATCCAAAGTTGATTCCAAGTACTAAATTTGAATTCTGAAATGTCCTTTAAGTATCTATCTATCTATCTATCTATCTATCTATCTATCTATCTATCTATCTATCTATCTATCTATCTATCTATCTATCTATCTGTCTATCTATCTATCTATCTATCTATCTGTCTGTCTGTCTGTCTGAACTCTCAGTATGAGGTCCAAAGAGATGTTGGTGCAAGTGAAGTAAATAAACCTATCAAAAAGAGAGCAGGAACTTTAGGAACGGCTAAAACAGTAATCTGGTACATTCTTAAAACAAAGGAATGCACTGGCCAGCTCAGTAACACCAAAAGGCCTAGAGGGCCACAAAAAACCCCCGCAAATACAGTGGGTTTACAAAAAATTGTTTCCCACTGGTGACACACATGAAAGACTTTGCCAGAAAACATCTGACAAACATCTCCCAGCTTAAAAAAACCAAAAAACTTTAGACAGATGAAACCAAGATTAAATGTTACAAGAATGATGAAATGAGAAATGCATAGAGAAGGAAAGGAGCAGCTTATGATCCCAATCATATCACATAATCTGACAAACATGTTACAGGCAATATTATGACATGGGCATGTATGGCTAAAAGGGGAATTGGACACTAGCGGTGATGCTACTGCTGAAGTGAGAAGTAGCTGGATGGATTCTGAAGTGCACAAGGCTATACTCTCTGGTCAGATTCAGCCAATTGCTCCAAAACTGACATGATGGCCCTTCATAGTGCGAGTGGAAAATAAACCAAAGTATATTGGCAAAACAATGGCCTAGTCACTCACCTGATATTAACCAAAGTGAGCAGGTTTTTTGATTACTGAAAACAAAAATGAAAGCAAAGAGACCCACAAATGAGCAACAATTGAAGGTAGCAGTAGTACAGGCCTGGCCAAGCACCTCAAGGTAGGAGACAGCATTTGGTGATGTTCATGGGTTCTAGACTTCAGGCAAACATTGACTGCAAAAGATATTGATCCAAGAAATGAAAACTGTTCTTATATATGAAATTATGTTAACTTTTCCACTTATTTTTGAACTTCTGAGGACTATGTATAAAAATAGCTGTACTCCCTGAACTGTTGAACCAATACTTTTCTTAAACTTCTTGAATTAAAGCTGAAGGTCTGCACTTCAGTCATCTTGATTGTTTGATTTAAAATCCACTCTGGTGGTGTACAGAGGCAAAATTACAAAAATTGTGTCATCATCCAAAAACATATGGATCTAACTGTAAGTCATCTTGGACTATAGTGGTGATAGTATGGTATACACTCAAGATTCATGGCTTATTTGTTGTCATTCAATGAGTTTACACGTGAAGGAAAGAAAAATTGTACCCAGGACAAATGTAAAATACCATAATAAATAAATCTATGCTAAACGATACAAAAAAATACTAAATAATAATAAAGTAAAATACAGATTACATACAGGTCAGCACTAATCTGGTCACTTAATTAGTGATACCAGTTAAACTGCTTCTTAACACAAATATCAAATCATTCAATCACATGGCAGCAACTCTATGCATTCAGGCATGTAGAAGTGGTCAAGATGACCTGCTGAAATTTAAACTGAGCATCAGAATGAGGAAGAAAGGTCACTTTAGTGACTTTTAATGTGGCATCGTTGTTGGTGTTATGAGTCAGCTGATCTGAGTATCTCAGAAACTGCTGATTTTCCAGCACGATCATCTCTAGGATTTATAGATAATATTCTTAAACCCAGCCACAGGGGCCACAGGCAAGTGTACTCCTAGTGCCGGTCCCAAGTCAATGTAAATGGGGAGGGTGCGTCACAAAGGGCATCCAATGTAAAATCTTTGCCAAATCCAAATGCGGATTCATAATACATGATCTGCTGTGGTGACCCCTAATGGGAGCAGCCCAAAGAAGAAGATTCTTAATCTGCTGTGATGACCCTTTGGGAAGAATACAAGGGAGCAGCCAAATGTACATTATTCTGAAAAAAGAGAAGATATCTGATGAGTGCCAAGGGACTATACAAAAATTTCCTTTAGATGACAGAGTTCAGATGAGAATGGTGAGACTGCCTTGAGGTGTAGGAGGGCAAAATTAACTCAAATAACCACTTATTACAACAATGGTGTGTAGAAGAGCATCTCTGACTGCGCAACAGATCCAACCTTGAATCAAATGGGCTACAGCAGCAGAAGAACACACTGGGTGCAACGCCTGTCAACTAAAAACAGGAAATTGAGGCTACAGCTTGCACAGGCTCACCAAAGTCAGACAATATGAGATTGGAAAAACACTGCTTGTCTGATGAGTCTTGACTGATGCCGGGAAATTTGGATGGTACCGGCTGAACATTGTTTAAATCCCACAGTGTATCTGAGTTCTGGTGCTGGTCATACTTATCCCTTTGTGACCACAATGTACCCATGCTATCATGTCAATATGGACCAGAATCCCTGAGGAATGTTTCCAGCACCCTGATGAATCTATGAAGAATTAAAGCAATTCTGAAGGCAAAAGAGGGGTACAGTCTGGTACTAGCAAAGTGTAACTACTGAGCTGGTTATTAAAAACCTGCCTGACTTGATCACACCCATCTCCCCAGCCCAGACTGGTTTTTGATTTTCCCTGTTCCAAACATTTCAAATAATTTTGATTTAAAACCCACTGTGGTGGTGCACATAGGCAAAATAACCCAAAACATATGTTGTTGTCCAAAAGACTTGACCTTACTGTATTCATGTTCAATTTCTTCTGTATCAGTCTGTATGACTGTCAAAGAAGACAGCCCATTTTGGGAGGACATTCAGCTTAAATGGTCTAAATTTTTTAGCAGGTGCCATTTTACCATAGTGTGCCTGCACACAGTGCACTGAAAGTATAGGAGTTTTTTTTTTTTTTTCAGCAATGCCAGTATAATCATTGCTCATCACTTTGCCCACACACAAGATGCTCTTCGCGAGTTCACGTTCACCCACTTCCCCATAATGAAAATGAAATTAAAGTGAGTCTGTTTTAACACACTTCAGGGAAGTTCAGCTTATGCTGGAGAAGAACAAATGCAAGGGGACAGAACAGGACTTCCAGTGAGGGGAAATAGCAGAAAATGACGCTAAATTTTTATCAGCATATTTTGGGGGGCATCTGGGTATAGTCTCATCGATGTATCTATTTGCACATCTTTTAAATTATTAGCACTCACACACATTGATACATAACAAATAAACGGCTGATAAAACTTTAATTTGCTCTATGCAAATTTTATTTGTACACATACTAATGTTCATATTATTCCTATTATAGTCCTGTAATTAAATGACTGTTGAGCTATTGATGTCTCTGCCTCACACTGTGATATTATAAGGTACACAATTAATTTCTAGCATGCAAAATTTGAAGGTAAATTAAAACAAGTAAGGCACTGTATGAAAATTAACATCATAAACAATTCTACCCAAATGATGTTCAAAACATTCCAATTTTTTTGCCAGTCATTAGAAAGCCTCTTGTCAGGCATCACAGGAATTGTCTATCACTGCCTTTCATATACACTACAGCAACATTCTGAAATTATCAAGCTCAACAAGTTCAACATGAAAGGCTCATACAAAATAGTTCAGTGTAAAATAGAAAGATTAGTCAAGGTCAATCTTCTAATTCTTTTGGCTGCTCCGATTAGGGGTTGCCATATTGGATCATCTGCCTCCATCCCACCCTATCCTTTGTGTCCTCTTCTATCACACCATCCTGGTCCTGGTCCATCCCGGTCACTCCCAGTGAAAATCTTAGCATTTTCAATTGTGCCACCTCTACCTCTGCCTCCAATATTTTTGCTAGAGCCACCACCTCCAAATCATACATCATAGCAGGTCTCACTACCCTCTTGTAAACCTTCCCTTTCGCTCCTGTTGCTATCCTTCTGTCAGAAATAACCCCCTGACACTCATCTCCATCCACTCATCTTGTTTCAGAGCAGTGTGGTAGCTAAAGTCTCAAGGCCGACTGTGAATTTTGTTGATGTATTTGAATTTTCTCCTTAATGCACTTTCAGTCAATATTCATATTCATTTACAGTTTAAGCTTTTGCTACTTCGTGAGTGGCAAGTAATATACTTTACTGTTTTCACTTGAATATCCCGGTAAAACACTAAGTCAGTGCTTAAAAAATGTATTTATCTGTTTGCATCACAGAGCTGGGTGTTGTTACTTTCTGCTCTGTGGGGGGGAAACTAAAAACCACTGTTTAAGGAGCCACCATTTAAGCCTCAGGAGGGTGTTCCACAGCAATTACTGAATCTCCTTTCAAGACATAGGTCTCCAACTTTTCGGGTTGGCTGATTCTTAATGCCTAATCCAATAATGCAGCGGCCCACAGTTTAACAGACTTTTAAAGTATTTAAACGTGACCATGTCTTTCAAGGAGAAATAAATAATCGTACAAGCTGAAGAAAGAAGGGAAATAGAACAAAAGGGGAGACAGGTAATCCTGAGAGTTGGCTCAGTGGAGAGATGCAAGGTGGGAACAGGATGAAAGACACTGTGGGAGAGAAGAAAGTGTGAGAGAGGAGAGAAGAGAGATAGAAGGAGATGGTTGTGAAGTTCACGAGGAAGAGAGTATAATGGTAGTATGATAAAGAGATGGCACAACATCTAAGACTAGAAGCAATTCACACTGTCCCTCCTTCCTTCCCACTCCCTCTCATTATCGCTGTGTTCTAGCCAGCTCCTCTCTAAGTGTCAAGCATGAGGCAGGATGTCGCTGTCGTTGTTGTCAAGATTATTTGTGCATGTAGACGTAGTTAAAGGAATGTGAATATCTTCACTCCTGTCACATGCAGACAGAAAACAAACTCCTGTCAGTCAGCTTGTTGAGAAAGCTAGAAAATGCAGTGTTTAAGTAAAAATCAGTGCAAAGCCAGTAGGTACTTGGTGGATATCCAGTATGTATTGATCTGTATTATTTGAATAATAATAAACGAGAGAAATACCAGCCAAGGAAAATTCCACCAGGCAGGTGAGTTTTAATGTAGCTTAAGGAGGTAATAATGCTTTGTCAAAGCAGGATTTCAAAGTAAATCTTTGATCAAACAAAGGTATAGTAATTATTAATTTATAGCACACAGTGGTGAATTTAGTCTTTTGGAATTGAGCAAGTAGATATAAGTATAACCTATATCTTAAGAAGTGTGAGTAAACATGAATGTCAGTAAGTGTCTTCACAAAATATGTGATTAGGCTGTTATTGACTCCTGAATATCCTTAATTACAATCTTGAAGCAAAGCATTTCCACATAATCAATCGAGGTAGGTAAGCGCTTTACAGTAAATACCCTGGATCTTATATAAATGTCACTGCCTGTTCCTTCATGGTTCAAGTAGTACTCCTGCACAAGTACTCATACCTAAATTAATAAATATGTAATGTGAATTTGCCCTTGAAAACAACACTACCTGCTACTACTACTATCAAATAGATATATTTCTGAATGCAATTAAAATGTGTTATGTGAAAGCGATCACTTAAGTGAAGATCTCATTGATTTATAACCTCCCCCTCCAGTTACCCTCATATTGTTCAGCTTTATGTTTTGCTTCTCTCAGTGTGCAAGCTTAGCGAACATTAACTTTGTTTCCAGTCATAGAAAGCTTTTTAAAGCAAAAAAAAGGAGAAAAAAACCCAAAAAACAAACAAACAGTATGCTACTTGCACGGCTTCAAATGGAACAGAGAGACAAAATTAACACCTTGGCAGCTATTGCTTGAGCATCTAGCAGGTAAGGAATGTGTAATTTTTTCTAAATAAACAGCAGCCTGACACATAACTCAAAATTATTGCATGATTTGGCTGCTGGATGTGTATATAGGCTATTTTTTTTGCTAACGTGTTAGCCAATTAAACTCTGTTATGGTGATTACTAATTGCTAACATTGTTGCTTTTATCACCAGGCTGGTCTTTCTGGAAGCCCTAAAACACTCAAGAAGTAAACAAGATGTTAAATCTCAATTATCTAAAAATAGCCTCCTTTCTTGTTCCCTCAAAATGTGATTGGAAGCATTATAGACACATGGCTACAAATAATTGGTTCTTTTTATACATCCTGCATTTCCTGACAAGGATTATTAATAGTAAAACCATAAATAGTTCCACAACTTAATCCCTGAAAAAAATGTATGAACTGATTAACAAAACTGTATAGCCTTATCAAGTCAACCCAGTGACTCTTAATACTGCTTTTCAATTATGCTGATAAAGAAAATGAAAGAAACCATTAAAACGCAATTGAAAGTCAACTTTGAATCCCAGATTACATCTTACCTTTATCACAGATGGACGAAAACCATTTGAAAACAATGAATGTGTTTTGAAAGCATCGGATGTTGTGCATTCAAACTTAAAAAAATGACTGCAGGTAGAAAAGGTTACAAAATGCCGGTTAAGACTGTAGTAAAATTAACAACTAGTTTTTACAGACAAAATGCAAGTAATTATGTGAGGGCTGCACCCAGTTAACCTTCTCAGCATTATTTAAACCCCACCCTGTCTTAATGCAAAATAACATCTGTAATGTAACTCACTATAAATTCAAAGTACAGTGTGGTCATCTTTATGCTACCTTTTGGTGCTTGAGACCAATGGCATAGTCCTTGTGTACAGAGGTATTATATCAGATAATACTCCTTCTCTGTGCTGCCATGCTTCTTTCTGAAACCCTTATGTTGCTCTGAAAGAATTTCTTATGCCAAATTTTTATCCTCATAGCATAAAATTGCTGTACTAAATCTTGCATGGCCTTTAGCTGGGTGCTGCTATGTGTCAACATAATTATGTACGAGGACGGCACCCAACCTGCTCTTCATAAGGCTGCTGATTGCTGGCTCTTATTACTTGACTTCATATTGATTTCATGGTGTGTCAGCATCTGATTGTGCTTCACAGGAGTCACAAGTGCTGTATCAACATTTTTGCTTCTCCATGACTTGATGGTGTCCTTGGGTCAGGTTTGGAACATTAACTGAAGCTTACAGCTGTCATCATCTTGAATCAATTACAGAGAATGTTGAGTGTAGTCACATGAAAGTGACATTACAACCAACGCTAGTAGTATGGCCTCTACTGACCATTGCCCTTTAGTGAGGGCAGTGGTCCTTGTTGAAGGGTAATACTCTACTAACTATTTTTCCTTAAAACAAAGACTGTTGTCTGTACACTGACTTGCAATGGGGGAAACAGCACCTATTGTGTTTTCCTTCAAAGCCTTATTCTAGGAACTGTAACATGGCTGAGAAATTATGATCTTGGAAGCCAAAAAAAAAAAAAAATAGTGCCTGAAATGGTATCAACAGCCGTAATCCCACAGTGAATACCACAATTTACATACATAAAGATCAAACGTAAACTGGACCTTCTATTTTCTCAGACACTAATCATGTTATTTTGATAGATGTCTGGTTTATGTACTTTTGACTTCTCCCTTGTATTCCCCACCCCCGACCCCTCAAGGTCACCGGTGATCCAGTGCTCACAACATAAAATTTGAGCTCGGAAGGGGGGGTGTTCACATAATATGATATATTTTACATGCCAGTCTCGATGTGGCTCACAATATACATTCTAGTTTGTAGACTCAAAGCAGTCCCACAGAGTCGCCATAGCTTCATTTGTTTATCTCCTAACTACTCTTGTGGATACAGGTTGCCATGTATGGAGTTAACAGGACTAGATTGTTGTTAGATGAGGGGTTGAAGTGTGTGTGCGTGTGTGCATGTGTGTGTCAAAGAGAAGATAATATAAAATTTGTTTATGCTTTGAATTCAGTCAGCTAAATCCATAAAGAACAACAAATCTCAGAGCAGCAGTGCACAGGTCAGCTGATCCCATCCTGTACACAAAGGAAAATCCATTGGAGTTTGCAATACATATACATTTGTGACTTATTTCTAAGTAATTCTTTTCCTCACACTGCACCGCGTCACCCGATCTCAGGTTTCCCCAAATCTCACTTTGACTTAAAGCACCATGATGCTGGATTAGAAGGTGTGCAACACTGGAGTGAATGATGTCAAATGCTACCTCTGCATCAGATGATGGTTTATTATAAACAGCAACAACAATAATAGAGGAGAATTCCCTCAGCAAGTAATATGGACACATTCCAGTGGTAGCACGTTGGTACAGTGGTCAACAGTGGCACCTCACAGCAAGAAGGTTCTTGGTTTGAACCCAGGCTGGGACCTTTCTGTGTGGAGTTTGAATGTTGTCCCTGGGCCCATGTGGGTCTCCTGTGAATGCTCATTTCAAAAAGTTAAACAATTAGAAAATAATAACAATAAAATAAAATAAAAAAATGCAGTGTCTGAAGGCATCCAAGTACAATGTTTATGGCAAAGAGGTCAACCTTATACCCATTAACCCATTACACATGCTACATCTATATAAAGTAATTGCATCATATAAGGTCACATCTGCAACGCAACACACATGTTTGGTGGTATTAAATATTAAACCAGAAAGACTTTCAGTCAAAAGCAGAGCTACTAATAATTGGCATTACCTGTTCACTTAGCAGTTCACTTAGCAGTAGTATGCAAAAGCAAAATGCTCCATTGTATTAGTACTTGTATGTATTAGGAGTATGAGGTGGACTTTCTGAGTCAAAAGTCAATAAATAATTGAAACGCTGCTCTTGTGCCACAATTTTCCTTTGGTCTGCTTTGTCTGTAATTAAGAGTCTGGTCCTGCTAATTCTGATGTTCAGTGTCAGGGAGGCCAAAGGCCCACAGGAAGAGACAAGTCTTTTTAAGATGCAATCCAAATTTAGCAACAAAGGAGCATAACAGTTTCAGCTTGACAACAAGTGGAGAGATTGCAAGAGAGTGCATGTGTAAGAAGCAACTCAATTACAGTGTAATGCATAACAAAAACACTGGCACCTAGGCCCCAAAGGAGCATCACAGATAAAGTAAAAACCTAATTCAGAATTTCTTTTTCATGTGTATACCTTCAAAGTTAACAATTGAAGAGTTGAAAATAATCTACAGCATAGGCTGCTATATAGTCTACTAAAATCTTTGTCAAATCCAAATGCAGCCGAAAGAAGAAGAAGAAGTAGAAGAAGAAGAAGAAGAAGAAGAAGACAGTCTACTGTACTGAAACTTGCATTTACATGGAGTGTAATAATATAAAGAAAAAAATGCTTACATAAAAGTCACAATTCTTATCTTTTATAATTGTGAATAAATTAATTCCTGCTTTATAATATCTGTTCGTATTATGTTGGCAGAATGCCTTAATGGCTTAATAATTAGCTTTGCAAGATGGAGATGAAGTACACTAATATTAGGGGAGCACCAAATTTTTGCTTTAGCAATTTAAACTGGCTGAGTCACTTGAATGCTTTTCAAAGCTTCAAGCAATTCTGTTGAGGGGTAAAAAAAATAGATCTAGTGCATAAAGTCTGTTTTGTTTCAACAGATCTATGCCTGTATAGCCTTTTAGATTACACTAGCTTTGTGGTACTAACACTGAAGCAGCAAGACTTTTCTCCACCACAGGAGATCATAATGTTAACTACAACAGGGCAGAACACTTTACTTTCTCTCTTTTCCCCTCCTTTCCTTGAGTAAACTGACACCAAATTTTACAAAAGGCATTTAACCTGCCAAGTTAGGCATTAAATTAGAATTTTACTTTGTAGCTTTCATCCAATAAGAAGACTGTGAAATACTTTAAAGTTAAAGATGTGAGGTTAGACTAATGACTTGCACACTTACATTCACGCACATTCTCTTAGACTTAATGGTAGTGGTTCTCAAACCGTTTTCGGCATGTCCAACTTCAGAAGTTGAAAAAAGTTTGTACCCAACATTACACAAAACTGCCTGTCCTACACCCCAGAATTTTATTAATCGCCAATAAGAAAAAAGGACCCACACTGACTTTTGCTCAAATTAAGCGGTTTATTGGTGCAATCACATCAGCAATCATTTGCCTGTTTCTTTTTCATATGAAAACCATATCAGTTGACCTTTGTTTTACTTAATACTTTTCACCTGGTTGTTCATACCCCACCTGCAGTGGCTCCACGCTTCACAGTTTGAGAACCACTGGTTTATGGTAATGTATCGCAGTCTATCAAAAGGCCACCGAATAAATACAGACAACCACACACTCTCACATCCGCACCTACAACCAATTTTAGCATCAATTATTAAACAGACATACTTGTCTTTGGATTGTGACAGGAAGCCAGAATACCAGGAGAAAACCAATGAAGGCACATGGAGCAAGCACCACACAGAAAAGCCCAAGGTCCCCTGCCCTGACCTGCCCTCATCTCTTTCTCTGTGGTTTCTCTCTTTCTCTCTATCTGGGGAGAGAGTTGGGTCTGCTAATGATTTGCTTAGGTCTCACGTCTTGTGGGCGTGTCTGAAGGGTCTACTTTGTCCCCTGCTTTGATCATCAGCCATGTCATGTCTTCAAAGTTACATTTAGATTTTACCCTAAAAATGAAATTTCAATTGATGTGTCTTGTGGTTGTTTTAGAGACGGTCATATATCTCTTCCTCAACTATCTGTCCGCCTTAAAATTATAGCGTAGATAAACTGCTGTGAAGTAAAACACTGACTCATTACACTTATGCAATTGTTGTGCTTTATGCTCATTGTTAGCTTACACTCAATGCACAAGTCAGTCTGTATTAACTCAGATTGTGATATTATTGCTCAAAAATGTAGATTTTAAAGAAATGTGTTGTGTTGGAATGTTTTGTATAAAAAAAATTTAAAACTATTCTGCTACACATTTTATAGTAGATACAGTGTTCACTATTTTAAACATCTTGTTAAAGAAATTTAAAGTATTTTGGTCTCTGCATTTATCAGAAAAAGCAAATTGCAAGAAATTTCTCAAATGCCTCTTCTTTATGAATGGGATCTGATAAATAAACACCTTGACTCTGACTTGGCTTTCATCTTTCCACAGAAACTGAAACTAACCATTGTTATTTCCAGCAAAGCATGAGATCCACCAAATGACTTTGTGACATCTTGCTGAAAATAATTTAACCACCGTTGTCTTGACCTGTCCCAGAATTTCAGGGCAGATGACAGAAAAAAAATATTTTTCTGCATCTCTGAAAGAATCACCATTCATTTAGTTGTATTTACATGACCATGGCTACCTGCTAATAATTAGTCAACTAACCTTGACTCGGTCAGCTGAATGTGATGTGACTAATTAGCTCCCCTTTGTGCTCAAACCTTTAGACAAAGTCACTGGAGTACTAGAGGCGAAGACTGTTCAGATTTTAGAATCATAGAACTTCCTGTTTAGTAGCTAAAACAGTCTTTTTATGATGAAATAAAGGCTGCATGTGTAGAGCATTAGCCTATTGTGACTTTCAGAATCTTTTTTCAGGACATTTAATTTCAGAACAAAAATAAGCACAGTCGTACTTTCCCACTAGAATTGAAACTGTGTGTCCTTTTACTGTGATTGTAACATTCCACCATATCCTTATGATATGATCAAAATGCTTCAATGTGTCAAATCATCATACTTCTTAAGAGAAATTCTATTTTAAGAAACTTTTGATTATAGTTTACAAATTATTTTTGCAATTTTTATCTTATATTTTGTATTGAGCTCTTCTGAAGATGTCAGATAGTTAACGCCAATAATTATGCCTACAAATGCTCTATAAATAGCTAAAACATTCCACACTCAGATTTGATGGAACACTCAATCAAAATTTTAACAGGTGTAAGTTTTTAAAAAATTTTTTTATTTTTATTTATTTATTTTGTTTGCCAATATGTTTATATATATGTTATACACATAACATATACACACCTTACACACACAAACTGCATACCCTTGCATCATTTTTCAATTCAAATAAACGTAATGAAATTGGATTAATTAACAAATTAAGAAGGAAAATAATTTTTTTAAAAAAGGAAAAAGGGGGAAGAAAAAAAAGGGGGGGGGCTACATTTTATAGCATTTCAGAAAAATCTAGCACTTTCATTTGTCATGATATTCATATATGGTTCCCAGAGTTTATCAAAGTCTTTTTGTTTGCCCTTGGCAATGTATGTTAATTTTTCCAGTCCAATACATTCAGAAAGTTCCTTCATCCACATCTTCATTGCAGGAGCGTCCATACTCTTCC
>VUQH01056711.1:0-20976 GCA_015106775.1 Etroplus canarensis | reverse complement strand
TTCACCCTCCTGCCATCCAGAAAGAGGTACTGGAGCATTCGGGCCCTCACAACCAGACTGTGTAACAGTTTCTTCCCTCAAGCCATCAGGCTCCTCAACCACCCAGGACTGAACTACGAAAAAGTCACACTCACCCACACACACCAACCCCGAACTGCATAACACTATAAACCCTGTCCCACTCACTCACTCACTCACTCACTCACAGACACACACACACACACACACAATCTGCACTACCTCAGTCGGTATCAGCACTGCAGCCAGGTTGACAAAAATAAGAGTTTTGTATTCCTTTAGCTCTCAGGTGTAATGGCTCTTTGAATTTCTTTGCAAATACATTTTTGACTATTGGAGAAAAAATAAATGCAGCCTTCCCACAGATGCCACAGCTATAACATCAAATACAGCAGCTTTAGTGACTGATGATCTTTATTTAGATTGCTTCTCTTCTTTTGATCTCTCTAAGATAACTTCAATCATCACTTAATCCAGATGCTTTAACAAATAACAGACAAATTTCCAGCCTTCCTTTTATTTTAAACGTTCTCTGAAGAGCTGTATATCAAATGTGTGATCATCTGCAGAAGATTGGCGTACTTGAAGAGCACCAGTCAGGACTTCAAGTCCATCATAACAGAAAAAACAGCACAGATGAAGGTTATCAATGGTCTTATAATGGCCTCTGACAGTGGACTCATCTCTATGCATGTCTGGCTAGATCTCAATGCAGCATTCAACGCTACTAATAACAACATTTTACTACAGCGACAGATTTTATCAAAGGAAATGCACTGCCCTGGTATTAATCATCTACATGAAGTTAATCATGGAGTTCCACAAGGTTCTGTGTTGGGATCGATACTTTTCACGTTATTCATGCTTCTATGAAGTAATATTATAAGAAAACACAGCATACATTTCAACTGCTATGCAGATTACACCCAGCTATATTTATCTGTGAAGCCAGATGACAGACTGGACTACTGTGGTTTCTTTTCATAAGGTTTATCTAGAAAAAACCCTAAAAAGCCTTAAGTTGATTCACAACAGAGAGTGAGAGTACAAATGTAAAAGGGACTGAAAGAAAGATGATATTTCCCCCATGCACGCTTCTCTTCATGGCTCCCTGTTAAATCCAGAATTGAATTTAAAACCCCTGAATGCCTTCAGTTTTGGTTTGTTTGTTTTTTTAATCTCACTTGGACATAATTATGAAAGTACTTTTTGCACGTTAAAATTCTTCAAAGAGCCTCATATCTATTGTGTCTAAGATTGTTCAGTTTAGTTGCATTTGACTAACTGGGTTTTTTCCCCCTTTTTTTCTGGGTGGAAATTTCAAAACATAGCCCTCTAAGCTTAATGGAATAAAGTGACTGTGAAATTCAAACTGCAGTCTAAAGCTCAAAAGTTTAAAAACACAGTGCCACGTCAGGTCACTGTGTGACATTGGAGGCTACTGTTGCAATTCACTTTCACTTTTGGTTAGGCAAGGTTGACCTTATCAGGTAATGATAATGAAACTGCTCATTCTCATGGCGGACACACAACTCACAGAAGGGAGGCGGAGAGTGAGAGTCGGAACGATCAAAACAAAGAAGTGGAACTTATTGCAAAATGGAAAGTCTTCTTTATTAAAGTTTCGTCCCAACATTTAAATGGTGCCAACATTTACAAGATGTAGAAGCCCTGGATTAAGCATGCACTGTCACCATGCAGCTCTTTTGGCACGGAAAAAACAGTAAATATTGCTAGTTCTATGTAATTTGAATAAATGCAAACACGTTGTTTTTGTTTATAGTATGAATAAAATGTACCTTCGGCTGCATCCTTGAATTCTCCCCAAGGGGTCGCCAAAGTGGATTAATCTGCATTGGTAATTTGGCAGAGATTTTATGCCAGATGCCCTTCCTGACACAACCCTCTGTGGTGAGAGGGGCTTACAGTATGTCCCTACTGACCAGGGACCTCCTGTCTGTAAGGTGCATGTGTAAATCACTACACTAGGGGGACATTATAGTCAGTATAAAATATTTTATTAAGAAATTACAATCATCAATCCAACCAGTGTAAGGAAAAATGACTCATTGTTTAAAACATTGGACCAGCTGTTTAACAGTATTATGTGCCACACAATCATGAAAATATGGCTTTTATTTTAAATATAATAGCTTAACTAATACATCAAAATACAATGAAATTCAAAGGGGTTCAGTCAACTCTTGGTTTTTCCTTTATGCATAATTTAAACACACACACACTCTCTCACACACACATACACACACACTTGCAAGGAATACAGTGTGAATGCAGATACAATCAAAAGAGCCATTACATTCATCTCCTGTGTGGTCTTTACTCTGACCTGTCAGTGTGCCAGTAGCAACAAACCAATCTTGACAAGTAAAACTCCAGGACCACGAAGTAAATGAGATCATGTCTAACAGGATGTAAGTAAAAAAAAAATTTTTTTTAAAAGAAGATCGGGAATTCAGTCTCCTGCATGTCACTGCTGTGGTCTTGTTAGTAGTCTGGCCGTCAATGTAAAATAAAAATGTGTGAGGAATGTTTTGTAGGCACACAGAAAGCTTATAGACTCAGCTTTGAGGTTCACAGGAGATAAATGCACCAATAACAAATACATTCATTTGGTACAACAGTTATAGAAAAATAAAGTACTTGATATAATGGCAGCGGCCAGTAAACAGATGCTATCCAAAAGAGGGTTTTGGATAGCATCCAGTTGAATATTTCACTTTGACAAAGCTGTTACTAAACATGTTTATGTAAACCTTTAAAAGTCAGTTATCAGAGTATTTAAGTCAGTCTCCAGTCTCAGCATTTAAAATTTCATCTTCTTTCAAAAGACTTTTAGGCACCAGGAAATGGTGATAAGCACCATGAGTAAAACAAACAAGATGAATATTTGGTTTGTTTTATGACTCAAACATTTACTAGTGAAAATAAATGGCTGCTAAATCAATAAGGAAAATGATAGTTGCAGCCTTAATTTAAAAAAACAGTTCAAGAACAGAAACAATTGTTGGGTTTTGCAAGAGAGAAAAACTAAACGGGCTTGGTTTTTTTTGTTGGTTTGTTTGTTTTTTGCCTACTTTTCTGCTATTTTGTGTTTACAAAACCAGATTGTGACACCAACAAAATGCACCAAGTTGCTCATGCCCAGTGCTGCTCACACATCTTTGAGATTTCAGCAACCTTGGCTGAGGTAATTAAGAAAAAAAAGAGTAGTCTATCAACACAAGTTGTGCCATCAGCATGAATCAGGCTTAGTGTGTGTTGTCACAGCGCCAGATGAACACAGATCAGCGTCGAGTTCCCATTCTAATTCCAGCCACCTCCGTGCTTTGTCTTCAGAGAGCATTTTCTGGCCCTCATCAGTATTCACACCTTTTCCCCAGCAGATAGCTTAGACCCACAGTCACATTGATTAACCTGAAACCATTTGTGTGGGAAAAATACACACTGCACTCCTCTTTTTCCCTGAGATAGACTGTGCTTTGGTGCCCCCTGCAGACTTCTTCTGAGGTATTCAGTGTAACGAAGCTGGTAGAAGTGTTTCTCATTGGCACCTGCAGCTGCAGCATCGCATTAGCCGTCTGGCCAGAAATCATAGACTTGTAGCACGTGTGCACGTACCAAATGTAGGGCCCTGTACATTTGATGCTGATCATCTTTTTATCCTTTGTGTCCATCTTCGAACTGCTTATAATTTCAGAAAACTGCAACGTTTTATTTCCTATGGAGACTGCAAGATGAAAATACAATTGTGAGTCAGAGAATGGAAAGTGAGAAAAAAAAAGGCGAAAGCACTCTTGTTTTCTTGCTGTGATTCTTAGAAGCCTTTTTTCCAATATGAATGTCAGCAGGAAGATAAAGATCAGACAAGAAACTAAAAAATTTTTCTTACCTGTAATGGGAGCAAACGAAATGTGTACAGTGTCTTGAGTGTCTGGAATCTACCGAAGAAAGAAAAACACATTAGAGGCTTAGATTTATGCATTACAGACTTATTTATTGACTGCCTAGATTTCTTGCACTGCACACATTATTGCAACATAAACGTTTCTCAGTGTTTTGGGTTTTTTTTTCGTTCTTTCTTTCTTTTCTTTTTTTTAAAGGTCACAGTCTGCTCTGCAATGCATTGATGTTTCACTCTGGGAAGCAAAAGTTTGTTTGATACAGTGGTTGAGTGATGCAGTGTGAAAATAGACAGGCTGACAGAAACCAGGGAAAGTCTTGCTGAGCTGATTAAAAACAGTAGTGAGAGTAGCATAGAAGAAATAAACAGCACAACTTAAAAGTAGAACAAATGTTAGTCACTATAATAATCATCATCAAACAGTAAGCATGCAGATATTTCTATGCAGACAATCAGTCATCCGGGTCATAGGGTATCTGGGGAACCTTTGCATACCCGTTCAGGTTGCCCCTCAGTTTTTGTGGGGGTTTTTTTTTGTGTGTTTCTAGTGATGCTCTGTCCTCAGGCAAATTTTTGAAGGCTTTACATTACTTCATATTTAAGATCAAGACTGAAAATCTAAAGTAAATACAGATCTTTGAATCAGATCGCTCTATCTCCAGTTCAATAATCCCCTCTAGAATAATGAGCATCTCTTCCCAAAGAAGAAAGCTGCAGGTGCTTCAGATGTAACAGCCACATTTTTTTGGGATGCAAGAGCCCATCTGAATGTGAAGCCTACAGTTAGTAGGCAGTTAGTTCATTTAGTTACTTTAAATGACAGTTCTTTGATGTTTTACTACGTGCCCCCGTTTGAGAAATAGGGGGTGTACTTATGGAGCAGGTTCTGCATAGGAGCTCTCTTTTTAGCAGATCTAAAAACCCCGGTCAGAGATAAGCTCTTATCAGCTTTCTCTATGATATATGATTTTCTGCTCCAGCCTGTCTGCTTTAAGGAGGGGGGGGCGTTTTGTGCGTCATTTCGCTCTTTTTTCCCGCACAAAATTGGCCCGCTGGCAGCCGCCTACAGAAGTCAGAGGAATGATCATAAGCGGGTGTAAACATCTACAAAGAATATCTAACAGAAAAGCGGCAACACTTGCGATGCTGCAGAACATCGTTCATGGTGTGAACGTTTCCACGCCACGCGTTTATTTCTAACGGGACGAGAAACTCCGGTGCAGTCAGGGGCTGAAAAAAAAGCCCACTTCAGGTCAAAGTGAAAAACATGTAAGCTGGACATAAATCCCACTGATCCGAACCAGGGAGCAGAGATCCAGCTGTGTGCCAGTGAAACAGACCCCCTCAGATACAAGAGAGAGGGGTGGTCGCGACAGCAGCAGCACCTCTGATACCAACTCTCTCACTCCGGTTGTTGTTCCTATCTTAAAACCACACTGCGCGCCGCAGCGGATTAATCCGCATTGGTAATTTGGCAGCGGTTTTACGGCGGATGCCCCCTCCTGACGCAAGGTGAGAGGGGCTCGTGTCCCCACCTGGGATCGGACCGGGGACCCTTCTCTTAAAATCACAGGTTTACGCACTGTTTGTGCAGCATCCCTGCGAGTGGCTGAATGACACGAAGTGATGTAAAAACGTGTCGGTGTCTAACAGTGTGATGGCAGCATGAGAGAGAGATGCAACACTTCTCATTTAAGTTTTAAATGTCTTAAGGATGGGGAGAAAAAAATCCACCCACGTGAGTGCAGTACGTTCTCGGTACGTGGAGCACCTCGGGGCGAGCTGCGTGAACCTGAACCTCCAGAGCGTTCAAAAACTGACGCACCCGGCGGTGCGCGCGTCCTCGCCCGTCGGCTCTCGTCTCCCCCTCTCTCCGCGCGTACTCACCAGTTTCTGATAGTCCCAGTAAACAAAGAGCGTGACGACCAGGCAGGCGACCACCAGCGCGTTCTGCAGCATCACCAGCACCGCGAGCCTCCCCGCGCCCCTGACCCGGTGGACCGCGCGGCCTCCCTCAGCATCCATCCTCCTCCGGTGTATCGGCGCTCTGAGCTCCCCGCAGGAGCCCAGCCAGGCTTTAAAAGGCGAAAGGAGGGGGTTGTGACTGGAAGGAAGGCGCTCTCTGTCTACACTTTATTTTGTTTGTTTTGTGCGTGTGTGTGTGTGTGTGTGGGTGGGGGGTGGGGGGGTTTACGGCGCGCTTGTGCCGTATACATGAAGGCGAAACGCGCGCGCACGCGCTCACAATCAGAGAGAGAGAGAGAGAGAGAGAGGGAGGGAGGCAGGGAGCGAAGCCAGCGCACCGGGAGCTGATTGGCTGACGGCCCGCACTGCCGCGCGTCGATGAGGGCACGCGAATTGAGTCGAGCGGATCCTCCCACAGTGTGCGCGCGCGTGCGCGCTGCAATCACATGTTTCCACAACATTCATCTGGGGGTGTAGAGAGGTTTGAGCCCGCCGAGGAGGCAAAGAAACGACCAGTTTCTAGGAAATCAAAGAGAAGTGATCCGGCGGTGATGAATTCTCCTAGAGTCAAGTGAGACCATGAAAGGTTAGAGTCAAATGTTAGGCTGATAACACGTCGGGCCTGAGTCTTCCAGCCTTTGCAGCCCCGGTGAGGGAGGGAGGGGGGGCTGCTGCTGTTTCCGCCACCTCACCTTTATTTTACTTTATTGCTCCAAGAACTTCAAGAAAGCTGCCAAGGTTCATCAAACCTTATTTTTAACAGTTATTTGTGGTGGAAATTTTTTTTAAAAAGTGGGAAATAAATGTGGCAGGGAGTCCAGGGGTCCTTAACTAACAAACAGCTAGATGTAAGTTAGTGCTGTAAAGTTTTTAATAGAGTTATTGCCTCCTGTATCAGTTCTTTTGCCAGCCTGTGAGAGAAAGAGCTCCGCGTGTGGTCCAGAGGGTGGGCAGGGTTGTCCATGATGGAACGCCGTCTGTCCAACATCCACCTCTCCACTACAGCTATAGATGTGTCCTGTTTGCATCCAGTGGCACGGCCAGCCTTCTTAATGGGTTTGTTGAGCCTGTTTGTGTCCCTGACAGACTACAGCGAAATTGCGTGCACTGGCCACTGATAAAGACTGATAAGATTTCCACCACCTTACTGCACACTTTTGAGGATCTCAGTTTCCTCAGGAAAATCATCAGTAACAATTTAAGTCAATTAGGGTGGTCAGTGACAACTACAGGTGGAAGCTGGAGTGGAAACTCATGAGACTCCACTCAGCCAAGGCCCTGATTGTGTGAGCCCCAGGTTCCTCAAAACTTGTACCCCCCAGCTTTGTGGAATGCTGCTTCAAATTTTCAAGAGGAGCCTGACTCTAAAAAGGGTGCCCGGGCTGTGGAAGAGGTCACGCCTCGTGCATGTGCCAAAGAAATCACGGTCCCAGTGACCCTTAGGGACTACAAACCAGTGGCACTGGTATCACACATGATGAAGACCTGGGAGAGACTCATCCTGGACCAGCTCTGGCCTATGGTCAGCCCCCTGATGGACCCCCTCCAGTTTGCCTAGCAGCCCAGACTAGCTGAACTGCACCTACACTCCATCTGGACAAGCCACCGAGCACTGTGAGGGTCACGCTTTTTGACTTCTCCAGTGCATTCAACGCCATCAGACTCACCACCTTCAGAAGTTTTCTGATGAGTAATGGGGTGTTATCTGGGAGGGTGATGAGGAAGAGTACAACCATCTGCAGCTTAATGTGACTGGCTGTGGACATGAGAAGGACCAAAACACCAGTGACCCCTGTTTCCATGAATGGGGTCTGTGTGGAGATAATGGAGGACTACAAATGCCTCAGTGTTCACATTGACAGTACACTGGACTTCATTAAACACAGAGAAGCCATCTACAAGAAGGGCCAGAGCCATCTCTATCTTCTGAGATGACTTAAGTCCTTCAGTGTCTGCTGAAGCTCAGGATGTTTTACGAGTTTGTGGTAGCCAGTGCCATCTTCTATGCTGTAGTGTGCTTGGGCAGCAGACTGAGGTAGCGGGCACCGACACATTCAACAAAGTGATCTACAAGGCCAGTAATATTGTGGGTGTGGAGCTTGACTCTCTGATAATGATGTCACAAGGAGGATTCTGTCCAAGTTAACTCCTCCTTTTATTACCTAGACTATTTATCTTATGGGCATATTTTGTATATAGTATGTGACATATTTCACTTTTTATATCATTTATTTTTTATTTTCTATCTTCTATATTTATATTTACTATTTTACTTTTTTAACTTGGCATGTTTGTGGGACATTGGACTTTTTACATATAGGTTTATACAGTTTGATTTTCTTGTCTTTCATATCTATATATATTTACATTAAATGAGGCATCTAGAACTCAAGATATTTACCCACTGGGATTTCTTAAAAAGATTCTGAATTCTAATTCTGAATACAATCTGCATATCCCCTTCTTGTATACAGTTTCTTTGTTGACCTTTCACTTCAGCCCATTGTCGGCCTGTATTCTGAGGTACTTGTGGTCATCCACCATGTTAACATACTCTTCTAGTATGCATAGGGGCTGTCAAGATGTCTTCTCCTTCCTGGTGTCAGTCACAGTCTCCCTGGTCTTGGCCACATTAAACAATGGGCTTCTCACCAATCCACTCCACATAATCATCCACAAGTGCTCTGTACTCCTTCTCGTGTTCATCCCTTACTCACCCAGCCACTTACTTTAGTCATCAAGATTCCTAACCTTCTGCACATAGCATGATCAACGGTTGTACTTGAAATTTGTAGGATACAGGAAGAGTACAGAATGAAAAGAAATGGAGAGAGCACTTTCCCATGCTGAGCTTGCATGACTTCTGCAATTTCCTCTCTGAGATAATGAAGTATCACTTTCTTACTCTGACTCACTACAGTGTTTAACAGAACACAGGCAAGTTGGACAAACAAGACATTTAGGAATTTCACTTTGCATATGTCCTGGATTTTCCATAGTATACCCTATAAAAATAAAGTTGTACCAAGTACTTTCTTGAAGCTAAATATGTCTTACTGAGCTGTTTTTCATGTTTCTGTCTGGCCTAGGCCAGGGTCCAAATGTGAGGAATTATCCTGAAAGCTTGGCCCCTACGCTGAGGGGATCTGGTGGTTCTTTCGTGCTTTGGGGACACATTCCGCTGACATGAGTTGGAGTCCACATCCTCCAGAAAGAAAGGTTCTTGTTTATCAATATGTTACAGTATAAAGGCATTCACACAGAGTAACATTTCTTTCCTGATTGATGAGGGTCTCTACCATGATGACAACGACCTTATTCAGAGAGCACCAGCTGTCATTGAATAGTTTAATGGCAAGGATGTGAATCATATCACAATACTTTAATAATCCCCGGGGGGAAATTGCTTCTAGGCTGTGGCATTTGGAGTCAGAGCTCGACCAAGCTGTAAACCAACAGAAAATTTTGGATCAGAATGTCACACACAATTTTGACCTTCATCAAAGAACCAAATGATGCTGAATCCCTAACTAAACGCTTGGAAAAGTGTTTAATTATTTAAATACATGCCCCTATAAAGGACAACTATTGCTACTGCTGCAGTTATTGTTGTGGTATTTGTATCTTAAATTGACATAGTGTTTGATTTATAAGCTTTTAAGATTTTGATGATATCGATCAATTGATGTAGATCTTTCCCACCCTTACACCGGTGATTATTAAAGGGGTTAATTTAATCCAGGATCTCACTATGCCATGTGTAATTTTTATCATTGGTTTTGATCTAAAATAGGCAAATAAAAATTAATGTTTCAGTTAGTGAACTCTTGGGACAGAATCAGGCCATCTGTTTCCCCATTTTTGGTCTTGACACTAAGCTGATCTGACAGCCAGTGGTTGCTATGTAGTTATCATACAAGAGTGATAATGATCAACTCATTAATACTCTAAACCACAAATATCAAACTGTCTCCATAGGAATATGAACCACTTAATCAAAATGTTAACTATTTACGGCACTGAATCTAGATTCTGACACAGCACTTGACACGGAGTCAAAATGCTGTGCATTACTCCATCAACGTGTTTATTGACCACAAACTAGATGCTACACAGCATGCCTGGGGACCTGGAGGTTCGTGAAGCCCACTTGGTAACCCACCACTGCATCATTTTATTGCTAGCGTTGTTTCCCACAAAGTCATACATTTAGTTTGACTTCAAAATTCCATGTAGCTTTCTTATTTAGAAACAGTAGCCTCGCCGCCTCATTCAAAGAGTAATGTACAGTGTGCTTGTGATACTTACAGTGACTCAGCACTCATTGTGTCATACTTAGCATTATCTTCATCTCCTACACATATAGGTCTTGATATTCCTGTAATAGGTGTTGGGACTTCTGCAAACTTTGCAGTGGGGTCTCTAATGCTTACCGCTGTTCTGTAAATCACAGAGGGTGTCTGTAAAATTCATACATGATCCTAGAGGGACATCTAGTGTCAACTGCAATGAGATAATAGGGAGACTTAATGTACATTTGCCTATCTTATATTCACTGTAGGTGAAGAACTGGTGGTAACACAAGCAGGATGATTAAACAGATCAAAGAGAAGTGGGAAATTCAGTGCTACTTCTTGGCGCGAAGAGATCAGGAAACTTGAGTTGCTCCTATTTGACAGCATACTCACTTTACTCTGACTTGACCTGACATGCCCCAACATGATAAACACTGTGGTTTTCATAAAAGTTTCAATGTTTTGGTACATGTCCCAAGTAAAACACCTGCTTAGCATAAACGAAACAGGTGCCCTACATCATCTGGTTTGTTGCACACACAAACACGGAAGAGGCTGGATGTGACAGCAAGATGAGCAGGCAAGCTGACAGAGAACATCTGCCTGTGGGAGAGGGGGGACCTGCCACATGGTTTCACAATGAAGCGTTTGCCTTTGTGGGTGCAACTAATGCAACAAAACTCAGACCAGCCAAGAGTATAAGAGTACACATTTGTAGCCCTGGTACCACTATTGCCAGGGCTACCAAAAAAAATGAAGTAAATGTCAAGTGATAACTACAAGCTGCAGTGGTGACAGATGATCTATAACAGAAGCACATGTTTGCATGGGGAAATCCATAACCACAAGGACTGCGATACCACATATCAGATTCAAAGGGATGAGCGCTTTTTTATATTGGAAATCCTGTGTATTTTAATTTGAGCTGACAGAAAGATGAGAAAAATTCGAGTTTGTGAAGAACACCGCAAATGTGTTAATCATCAGAAGCCCACACACATCCTTTAAGAACTCCCACCCTACCATCAGAGTGCACAAGAATGATGTGAAATAAGAAGCAAAATGAGGTTAAATGTTTATTTGCTTTACAGATATTTTCTTAGGGTGAAAAGTTGAAATCTGAATAGATTCAGATCAGCTGCTCTTGACATTTGTGTAGAGGATCACAGATTGAGGCAGCTGGATGACACTCACTTCTCGCAGATGTGCTAACCACAACTGAAAATATCCCCCTCACCGTAAACTTGAATATTTTCCCCTCTTTCTTCCCTCGATGTGTGCAAACTGCACTTGCTCTATACTCCCCAATATCTGCTTAAATCTAAGACAAGAGAACTGAAACCAGTCTTTAACCAAGGCTGTGGCTCAAAAATCAGACAGTATGACACAAATAGTTTTTTTGACTAATAAGTAACTACTGCCTTAAATTTGAACTGCTTTTAGGACATGAGAGCTGATTCAAATTTGAAAAATTCAAAACAATCGTTTACAGAAAGTGAGACGAGTGAACACGAAAAACAAGCTAGTTATAATAAACTGAATCTTGGCATGTTTCAGATATGACCTATGACACATATCTGGACAAATCTGACTAAAAGGATATCCAAACAACCGAGAGCAAAGTGAAAGTCCCATCCACCGTGAGACCAAATGTTACTCTTACAGAAGCACAACTCTGACCACAGGATGTGTGCTTTTAAGTGGGGAACACACAAAAGAAAGTTTGCCTGAGAGAAACCAGAATTAAATAGTTTATTGTTAAAGATGAAAACACACACACAGACGCACACAAACTCAACCTGTATGTCCTGATACTCCCAAGTCTGTCATGTCAGTAGTTTTCTTATTTACGGCACAATACGGCAGTCGTTCATACACACAATCGTCCAAACACTCCCTTAAGATCATTTAATATTATTATTCACAAATTTATATTCTTTTGTCTCATAATTCTACACTACTTACTTATCTACACAGAGCTGAGTCAGTTCTCTATTTCTTCCAAAGTAAATCTTCAATTCAAGGAAAAAAATAAATCAGTTCCAAAATAACTTTAATTTCCTGTTAAGTCAACAGAAAAAGTCTTCAGTTTCGTGAAATGTAAGCTTCACGTTGCCAGAAACATGATTGTACTTTCAATTAGACATCGGTGTCTCAATTTAACATTCTCTCCTCCTTTTTTGACCATCTTCGTCTCCATCTTTTCTCCTTAGCTGACTCCTAAGAAAAAGTGTGACCAGGAGAGAGAATTTGGCAGAAGGCAAGAGTGTCTTCAGAACCAGTATAGAAATAGGGATCCATACAGCAGATAATGTCCAGTCCTGCAGTGTAGTCCTGTCCTGAGAGAAAGTTTATATGTTTGAAGGTGACAGTTTCAACTCTTTGAATCCCAGGTTTTTGTACCTTTTAAAGAATCACTGGAGTGCGAGTCTTTGTCAGAGTGACAAAGAAGAGGCAAGGGATGAAGAAATTTTTTTTTCCACCCTGTCAATTCTTTTACTCACTCTGCATCTCCTTCTGCATCACCAGGGCTCGTCTGTTAGGTTGCTTGTTTACCTCCAGGTCCAGGTTTGGGAAGACCTGGCTGTTTTTCACCCTTCGTCTTCTCCCTTCTTTCTATGGGTGTGGTAGGTTCAGTCGGTCCTCTATTAGAGTGTTGTCAGGACCCTGTGCCTCGATGCACTGCTTTATGGTTGCTATGACTCCAGACAGACGCCTATCAAGGGCTGCAAGGTGTGGTTCAGCTAGAACCGGGTGGATGGGATCGAACACCAGAGCCTGCCGCATGGCTGAACTCAGAGCTCCACCTCGCAGCAGGTTTAACCTGTTCCATGTGGACAGACGAACCCTGATGGAGACATAACAGACAGGGAAAAAAAGATCATCATGAAAGAAATCTGATAAGCGAGAACTGACATTTGACAATTTTCTGACTTACATGCAGCACTGGTAGAGTGGTGCGAGGATGCTTCGTTCATCTAGAGCTGCATTCCCAAAGCTGCATTCAGAAAAACAAGTAAATTAAAAATCAATCAGCCTGTCTGCTCTGCAATTTAGAGAAACCCATCAAAATTCATGTGCAACACAGTAAAAACACACACACACACACACTTCTGAAATCAACAAATCTATGACACACTCTGCTCAGATCAATATAGCCCACCCTAAAAGATACAGGTTTTTCAGGTGAAAAAAGTGGACAAGCATATTTGACATGCAGTCATGTTAAGAAAGTTTTTATATGACTCTATATGACTATGTGCAGTCCTGAGAAAAATTTAGCTAGGTGCTGCTAATCAAATGCACTGATTAACTGATCATCAGTCAGTGTAACCACCTCTATAAAAGCAGAAGTTTTGGTAGTTTGCTGGTCTAGACCATTCAGGTCAGTGTGAACACAGTATCAAAATCTTCCCAGGAGTGGACATCCCAGCAAATTCACCACAAAGTCAGCTCGTGCAATGCCCAGAGAAATTTAGAAAAAAAACCCCCAAAAACACAAGAGCTACAGCTCAAACTGTCCGTGACAATACAATCAGAAGAAAACTGAACAAATACAGCTTGTTTGGAAGGGTTACCAGAAGAAGACCTCTTCTCTCTAAAAAGAGAATGGCAGCGCAGTTTAGGTTTGCAAAGTTGCATCTGAACAACTCGTAAGACTTCTAGAGCAATGTCCTTTGGATAGACAAGACCTATGTGGAGATATTTAGCCATAATACACAGCACCACGTCTGGCAAAAACCAAACAGCGTATCAGCAAAAAACACCTCATACTAATTGGCAAGCACAGCGGTGGCTGGGTGATGATTTTGGCTTTGTTTCCAGGTAGGGACACGAGCCCCTCTCACCATAGAGGGTTGCGTCATGAAGGACATCTGGCGTATTTACCAATGGAGTTTATTCCGCTGTGGCAACCCCTTGGGAAGAAAAAAAGGAGCAGCCGAAGGTACATTTTACAGCCATAGAACTGTGGCACCTTGCAGTCACTGAGTCGACCACAAACTCCTCTGTAGACAGAAGTATTCTAGAGTCATATGTGAGGGTAACTGTCCAACAGCTAAAGACTGGCCAAAACACATACATGCAATTTCCCCCCTGGGATTTACAAAATTGAGTCGTACAAAAAGGACAATGATCCCAAGCACACAAGCAAATCTACAAAAGAATGGCTGAAAAAGAAAAGAATCAAGACGTTTCAACAGCCCAGTCAAAATCCAGACCTCAACCCAATTGAAATGCTTTTCCGAGACCTTAAGAGAGCTGTACATGAATGAAATCTCAATGAAGTGAAGCAACATTGTTTAGAAAAGTGAGCCGAAATTCCTCTTCAATAATATGAGAGACTGATAAAGTCATAGAGAAACAATTACTTCAAGTTACAGCTGCTAAAGATAATTCTACAAGCTACTGAATCATGGGTGTATTTAGTTTTTCACAGGACTGGATAGACTCCTGTGAAAACTTTATGATCATATTTAGTGGAAACAGCCGACTAGTCATTAAACTGATTTTGGGACAAGATAAAAATATCCAGTTGGAGAAAATGTGAGAAGCCACATTGTTCATTGTACCTTTAAATGAATTACTGCTGAGCTGAGCGCACAATATGATGAATGTATGTTATAATTGTTCTTTGTCAGTACTCTCCTGCTTGTACAGCATTAGGAGCAGGGAACAGAGGTCTAATTATGTATAATCCCGTTGTTGAAACTCACCCAGTGCTGTGAATAAGTCCTACCCAAACGAATTCCATGACAATTTTATACTTTTAAAGCATTTTTTAAATGTTTATTTAATGTGTTTTAGGAGTTTTAAAAAACCCAAAGCCACACTGTTAAACTCCTTTGATATAATAGTTCATTTTCTTTTTTCTTATTTCGTATAAAAATGTTTATTTATTTCAGTGTCTAGAGTGGACGTACTCATTTCAGTTTAATTCTGAGTATTTCATATTTTTTTATAAGCTTCATGTTAGTTTTATATTTCCATTATAATATAGTAGGCACGTTATAAGGACAAACGCATTGGGCCACACTACTTAATCATTTATTTGAGGTGTTTCATTCAGTCCCATTGTCACAGGTGTATAAAATCAAGCACCTAGTCATGCAGTCTGCCTTTATAAACATTTGTGAAAGAACGGGTTGTTCTAAAGAACCCACTGAATTTGAGTGTGGCACTGTAATGGGATGTCACCGTGAAACTTTTCCCCTCCTAGATATTCCACGATCAACTGTAAGTGGTATTATTGCAAAGTGGAAGCATTTGGGAATCACAGCAACTCAGCCACCACAAAAAGTTACAGAGCGCGTCACTGAGTTCTGAGGTGCATAGCGCATAGAAGTCACCAACACTTTGCTTGCTCAGAATCTGCAAAGTTCTGTGAGCTTCATGGTGTGGGGTTCCATGGCCAAGCAGCTGCAAGCCTTACGTCACCAAGCACAACGCTAAGTGTTGGATGGAGTGGTGTAAAGCACACAGCCACTGGACTCTGGATCAGTGGAAATGTGTCCGGTGGAATGAAGAAACATGCTTCTCTATCTGGCAGTCAGAAGGACAAGTCTGGGTTCGGCAAATGCCAGGTGAACATTACCTGCCTGACAGTATTGTGCCCAATGCAATATTTGGTGGAGGAAGGATAATGCTATAGGGTTGTTTTTCTTGGAGTTGGCCTCTTCATTACAGTGAAGGGAAATCATAATACATTTGCTTACCGGGACATTTTGAACAATTCTATGCTTTCAACGTGGTGGGAAGAGTTTGGGGAAGGCCCTTTTCTGTTCCAGCATGACTGTGCCCCAATACACAAAGCAAGGTCCATAAAGACATGACTAGTTGAACGGGGTGTGGAAGAACTTGACTGAACCCTGACCTCAGCCCTATCCAACATCTTTGGGATGAACTAGAACGGAGATTGTGAGCCAGAACCTCTCATCTAATGTAAGTGTCTGACCTCACAAATGCTCTTCTGGATGAATGGGAAAAAAATTCCCACACACTCCAAAAATCTTGTAGAAATCTCTTCCAGAAGAGTGGAATCTGTTACAGCTATAGCTATATTAAGGTCTATGTATTTAGAATAGGATGTCATAAAAGCTCCAGTAGGTATAATGTGTAGGTGGCCCAATACATTTGTTCACATAGTGCCTCTGGTTAGGGACAAGATATAAGAAATTCAGAAAAGATATTATATTTATGGAGCATTCCCAGTTAGTAAGGAGGAAGTGAGCGCAGCAATGAAGAGGATGAAGAGTGGAAAGGCAGTTGGTCCAGATGACATACCTGTGGAGGTACGGAGATGTCTAGGAGAGAGGACAGTGGACTTTTTAGTGGACAGTGGACATATAGGACAAATGATACTGAAAATGGAGCTGTCAGACAGGAGGAGAAGAGGAAGGCCACAGAGAAGGTTGAAGGATGTAGTAAAGGAGGACATGCAGAGGGTTGGTGTGAAGGAAGAAGAAGAAGAAGAAGAAGAAGACCAAAAGTAATTTTCTTTGATATTTTTTTTACTTTGAATCAAATGCTTTTTGCACAATAATTATATTCCTTACACTGATTTTATTTTAATCCAAAATGAATATGTGATCTTTAATAACTGCAGTATTTTTAAAAATATATTCATCCTAATTGTGCATAACCTGAAATAATAATATAAATTATATGTATTATTAATGCAATACTATAATGATTTAGGGTCTTCATTTTACAATATAAATCCTCCTGAGATGATCGTTGTTGTGAGGTGGCTCTATATGAATAAAACTGCAGTGAACTAACATTGTACAAAACAGCTGAGTGGGTAAGTGGAAGAAGATGGATGGATGTTTAGTTGTTACTGAAAAGTAACCATCAGAAAAAAGTTGCTGTGGTACCTTAACAGCACAACTAAGGTTTTGATCTTCATGCCTTTACACTGAAGAGAAATATAGTCTTTGACAAACACTTCCAGATATTTGATTTTGCAAATATACCTCGAGATCAATAAACTGGAAAAATGTGGCACTGATGGGTTTAAGTGACTTGTGATGCTTCTTTTTGATATTAAACTGACTGTTAAAATTCATACATGGTAGATTATATCAAAAAGTGCTGTGAACTGAATGAGTAAGGGAGCAAAGACTCAAAGCCCAGAAAAGCTGATAGCAACAAAAGATGTTCAAAAAGTAAGTAAAGCCATAAAAGAAAATTGTCCTTGGGGGAAGAGGCTGAGGAGCAGAAAGAGCACCACAGACGCAGTCTGAAATATACAGAGGGAGACTGCAAATAGGTGAGATTATTTCCTCCCATCCATGTCTGTCACACTGCCTCTGCGTCTCTGTCTTCCCATTTCACCAAGACATGGCTCTCATTTATTATTTGAACAGCTCAACAGGTAATTTTCCAGCTAAAATCCTGATTTCTGCCAGCGTCTGCTTCTCTTCAGAATGTATTCTAATTACCGGTGGCTCACTTTGATCTAAGGCCCCTGTACAGCTTCACAACTTCTCTTCCAATCACTTTTCATCAGGATGCCCAATTTCATTTTAGCACAGTCTTTTTTTCCTTTTTGTGGTAATGCAGGATATACAGGTTCAGTTTCATGCCTGAGATAAAGACAAAGGGTAGTGTTATGTGGGTGGGTGACATGAGCCAGTGCTGTTTCCCAGTCTCCATGAGTTGGGCACAGTGTTATGACAGTAATGTCTGGGATGCAATGAAAGGAGTCCGGATTAGAGTTTCACCTCATTAAAAGTTGGACCTAAAAGCTTGTGCTGATGCTGCGTGTGTAATTTTCATCTGTCTCTGAAATCGATCACACAGCTGAGCATGTGCGAGTAATGAAGGATCACTTGCTTTTGTCTCTGTCAGTTCAAGGAAAAGAAAAAGTGACAAATCCTTTGCCCAGAATATCTTTGCTCTTAGTGTCATCGCGCTCTGAAAATCCAACTGACACTCCTTTTTTTCCCATCCCTGGGCCAGTCTGGGATAACATCCTGATCAAAAGCTTAACTCAAGTTAGAGTATCAGCACATTAAGCTCTGTGCGTCACGTGGCCCATAAAACCAGGTTAGACCTTGTCTGCAACACTTTACTTTGAGGATGAATTCCTGTGCATATTTATCTGGCTCTTATGCCATTAGCGCTCCTTCTATGTGTGAGCGGCACTGTCATCATCTCTGCCAGGCTGTAGGTGAGGCAGGGCAAGTGCTGGTGTTGGGGGGCTTTGGTCGGTGGGAAGTGAACACTGTCTGCCTTATCTCTCCGGGACAGAGCCATTACAGAGCCACATGCCACAAACCTGTGACCACCAACCCCACCTCCACCACACCTCCATCTTGCTGTGTACCCATTAAGACAGAGTTAATTAAACCACAACTCACTGCCTCAGCAGGACAGGGTGGGAGGAGGGTAAAAGTGGAGGATGGTAGGGTGGGGGTGGGGGTATACAATTGTATGCTGCCATTTTTAACATATAGCAATCAGCTGGTGGTCAATTCTCAGTACACATGCGTCACGTTGCTTCATGCCGCTACAGTTCAGTGCTATTAGACTGCACACCAGTGAGGCTTGCTTTTAACTGTGCATCCTTTGAACAATCTGCATGACTGACGGCGTGTGACAAGCAGTAATGAGGGGAGCCATTTTGCTTTCAGCGATATGTGAGGGGGACACACTGCCTCTCCTTCCATACAAGGTCATCAGGTGTGCTGGGGTAGGGATGGCTAGAGGGGGGCCTGAAACTCCTTTACCACGCCATGCCGAGCTGACTGCTGCGGCTCTCTTGCCCCTCTCGCCAGTTGTCAGATATGCAAGCCTGTCTTTACCTGCTGTGATTCCATTACCCCGGCTGCCTGTTCCAGCACTCAAATGTTTCTGTAGCATATTAAACAGATTAATAGAACAATGCTCCAGGGAGAGAGCAGCCTGTCAATCTCAGCTAAAAACACAAAAGCAGAAAATTAAAAAGGCCCATGGCTGAACTCCAGTACTGATAAAAAAAAAAAAGAAAGTGCTGGAATCTTGTTTGACGGAGAGAAAGAGGGCAGGAAAAACACCACAGATTGTAAATATTTATTCTTCTATTCTGCTTACAGAACACACACACACACACACACACACACACAGAGATAGGCTGCAGTGGTAGCTGAAATGACAATGGGGAAAATTAGCTCTGAAATTATCAAAGAATGTAGAGGCAAACACAGAGCGCTTTGTTCCTTTTGTGTGACTATCTCTATATTGGGGATCAGCTATAAGAACTCCAATCTGGGAAACATGCTTCTGCTCTCTGAGGATGCTGCATTCCATGCCAGATGGACTTTCCTTTGTTTATCAGTGAATTCCCACTGTTGACAAGATGTAAAAATCTAAAGTGAATCCAGAGCATTCATGCAGTGCAGCCAATGCATTCTCCTCGTCTGGGGAGAAATATCTGAGATGTGCATCTATAGGACTGCATCAGGAGGCGTAGAAAGGGAAGTATCCCTCAGTGACATCTGCTCTCATCCTGGGAGACTCCAAAGCAAAATTCAATCTGGTCTTCTGCTTGAAGAGATATTGAAAGATTAAGTGAGGCCTGCAGACTGTGGTGAGGAGCTTCATCATAACAGCACAAAACGTAGGAAAGCGTGTGGGGGGGGTCAGTACAAACTGCAAAATGTCCCACCAAACAGGACGCATAACCCTGCTCATACTGAGCTTTCATACCTCTCAGGACAGCATTCATATTACTGAGCTTTGGAATCATCTCTGGGGTAATTGACTTTGAAGGAGACATCTACTTTAGCCCTGGGGATGTTTTTTTAAAAAAAATATACAACCCCATTCCAAAAAAATGTTGGGAAGCTGTGTAAAATATACATACATAGAGAATGTATCAATTGTAAGATGTGAAACTAGCAACTGAGAACATGAACTTGCTATTGTGGAGCTGAGGCTCATTTTCTCATAGACCTCAATATAACTGGAACCAGAAGCATCACCCACTCATGATCTTTGGACAAACTGTAGGTTTAAAGCACTTCTTGTCATGGTCCCCCCCTCGGGCCCCCTCCTCTGGCTTCCTTGTCTTCGTATTTGTCCCTGACCCTTGGTTTTCCCTCATCCCTAGGTGTCCTCGTCAGTCTGATTTGTCTTAGTCTTATTTTGATAGTCTGTCTGGTCCTCAGCGCTTCCCCTCCTTCTGTCTCAGCTGTTCCCTGTTACCCATCGTTCCTGTGATTGGCTGTCCCTGTCTATTTAAGTTCTGTTTTCCTGTCTACCTGTGTTGCGGCATTGATTTGTTTGATTGATTTGACTGTTTGTTTGATTTTCCACACCAAGCCATGTTTTTGCCACGTCAAGTTTTGTTTTCACGTTCTTGGATTCACGCTCAGGTCTGTTTCAGTTGAAGTACCTATGTTTGGCAATAAAGCCTTTTTTAAGTTCCAGTTAAGTCTCTGCAGTCTGCAATGTGGGTCCATGCCACACCACCTCTCCCACCTGGGAGAACCATGACACTTCTAAATTACCTCCACCTCCAACTATAACTGAGTATATATTGTTAGTAATGATAAGATCACTTGTTAGGATTTAATTGACTATAATGTGAATGAATGATGCTTAATTATTATACAAGCAGTTATTCTTATTGTTGATCACGTGTACATGTGTATATTAAAAAAATCCCCTCTTGCCCCTGTGGGCGGTCTATCCTTCAAGCTCGGGTCCTCTACCAGAGGCCTGGGAGCTTGAGAGTCCTGCGCAGTATCTTAGTTGTTCCTAGGACTGCGCTCTTCTAGACAGAGATCTCGG
>VUQH01056708.1:12548-29808 GCA_015106775.1 Etroplus canarensis | reverse complement strand
GCCAAAAAAGTTAAAAGTGCAGTGTGGGTGTCAAGATGGCTGACACACAGCTGACAGCACCCCAGTCAGCAACACACACACACACATAGACACAAAAGCACAGGGTGACAGCAACCAAGTCAGCAGCAACACTAACAACAACCTGATGCGTATTGCTGTGTCTCGGTGTGTCAGATCAAGCCTTCAGTCTGACAGATAGCAAAGTGTGCGATTAGGCAGAACTTTATATAAACAAAGAACACAGTGTAGCATTTCCTATTTCAATATTACATTATATGATATTATATTACATTATATGTTGATATGATTATAACTGCTAAATCTGTTGGTTAGGTTTTGATGAACTGAACAATTACTCTTAATATAAACAAACAGAAAAATGAAGCAGCATTAGGTGCCTTGTTTTGTCTAACCAAGCATTTTTTATCTATTGATACTGATGCGAATACCTATACTCACAGGCCACCTCATTAGATATACCTGTTCAATTGCTTGGTAACATAAATATTTAATCAGCTAATCGTATGACAGCAACTCAATGCATTTAAGGATGCAAACATGGTCAAGACCTGCTGAAGTTCAAACTTGGTATGAGAATGGAGAAGAATGGTGATTTAAGTGACTTTGAATGTGGCATTGTTGTTCATGCTAAATGGGCTGGTCTGAGTACTTCAGAAACTGTTGATCTACTAGGATTTTCTCTAGGGTTTACAAAAAAATGATCTGAAAAAGCAAAAATATCCAGTGAGCAGTCCACTGGGCAAAAGTGTGTTATTGATGCTAGAGGTAAAAGGGAAAATGGCTAAACTGCTTTGAGCTGAACAGAAAACCACAGCTACAATTCACTAGCAGCTAACCAAAATTGGAAAATGGAAGATTGGAAAAATGTTGCTTGGTCCGTTAAGACTTAATTTGCACTGTAACGTTTGGTTGGTAGTGTCAGTATTTGGTGTAAACAACATGAAAGCATGGATCCATCCTGCCTTGAATAAAAATTGCAGGCTTGTGATTGCAATGAAATGCGTGAGGGGTATTTTTTTGGTGCACTTTGGGCCCCTGATCAAAAATGCCAAAGCCTACCTAAGTAGTGTTGCTGATCATCTCTATCCCTTTGTGATCTCAGTGTTCCCATCTTCTGATGGCTGCTTCCAGCATAATAATGCACCATGTCACAATGCTCAATTAATCTCAAACTGGTTTTTTACATGACATGACTTCACTGTACTCCAATGGACTCTACAGTCATTAGATCTCAGTCCAACAAAGAACCTTTGAGATGTAGTCAAATGGGAGATTTGCATCATGGATATGCAGCCAACAAGTCTGCAGCAACTGTGTGACACTATCATGTCAATATGAACCAAAATCTCTGAGGAATGTTTCCAGCATTCCACTATTGAATTTATACCATGAAGAGAGAAAGCAGTTCTGAAGGAAAAGTGTATCTAGTGGTGATATATTATAGTGTACTATTATTCTGTATTCAGTATATCTGGTGGTACTGCTGGAACATTGATCCAGTAAAATTCCTCTGAAACTCAGTGAGATAAATAAGACAACACAGCACATATAGCTTTGGCATCATTAGAATATAACCATAACCAAAACCATAACCATTGCCATGAATGATTACCAGGCTGTGTTTAATGTGGATGGTACATACCCAATAACAAATCAGGGAACAGCAAATGTCTGACACATCTTACTTACTGGTTTTGTGCAACAGTAATGGCAGAATGATGATAAACAGTTAAAAATATACTTTAAGTTCAGATACCAGTCAGCATTCCTATAATACTATCTATAGTAGGCGTTCAATGCTCTTGGTAATGCTACTCACTTTCCTTCAGGTAGGAAACAACTGGGTGGACTCATACAACTACTAGAAGGTATGAGGCATATCACAGATAGAAGGTTGGGTGTCTCTGTCTCAAGCTGCTTCCAAAATAGCAACCAGAAAAAAACCCTAAAAATATCTGATGTGAGATTGTCAACATGGCAATACGCATCATCAAGGGAGCTTGCTAGAAGTTGCTGTAGGGCTGATCTATTTTCAACATGCAGGGTGTTTGTGAAAGCGGCTGTAGTCAAATGGAGGAGAAAAGACCACCAGCAGAGGAAAAAGGGTATGATAGTTAAAATAATGCCCTCTATTCAGAGACAGTGAAGCAAAATTATTTAACACACGGTGAATGAGAGCCATTGAAATGACTCAGTTGTGTTTGGAAGAGATGGCTCATGTGTTGGTAATGAAATGACCGAGTGAGGTGAAAGCTGATAGAACAAAGATTAAGTTTCACAAGCATCATCAATATAATACCAGTCTTCATTACTGCCTTATGTTTAACAGATTTACTCACTTTCAAATTGCAGCCCACGGCTATTTTTCATTTTGCAAAGCTTCTGGAATATTTTCTTAATAACTTGATAAATTGTTTTGACTATAAAACAACAGAACATTGTTGAACAATGACCCACAATTTTATCAAAGTCCACATACAGTTTGTTTGCTTTATCCAACCAACTTTTATATTTTTTATCTCTGCTTTTTATTGCTTCTCCTCTCCTGTGTTTGTGCCTCACTCTATAATATTAAGGCTAGATCTGTGGCAATCACGGTGGGCTTCAATCCTGGATACCTGTTATATCCTGGAGTAAACCTACATCACTACATGAGACTACAACCTCGATTGGAGCACCATTTGTTTACTATACTAGTAAAACATCATTGAGGCCAGCATACATTGGTTTCATAAAAAGGGCTTTAAAAATTGTATTTTATTTTATCCATATACTACACCTTAACAGACATGTTCTGTGTGTGTGACAGAAATACCAAAAGCAAACCTTTTTTCATTAAAAGCCAGGTCAAAAATCACAGACCTGATAAACACTTTAAAATAATAACTGATAGGAATAAGGTATGATGACAGTCCTGCAGAGATGAACAATATGATAGTTTGGATAAGAGGTGATGACAGAGCAAAACTTTTTTGCTTACAACTCCAGGCCAGGCATTGATTTTCCTTCTCCAGTTACCCACAGGAACAACCAGGAACAGGACAAGAGGGCAGGGCAGAGAAAAAAATATGAAAGAAAGGGAGAAAACTCAGTTGACTGTGGGTTTGAAATTGAGGGCATTTAGGGGGGAGCACAAATATAGGCATGATATGAATCCCAGCCTCATCCTTGAATTTCAGACATAGTACAACTGAATACAACTGGATACTGTGGAATCTTCTCTGACCGTTCTAAAGCTGTTGTTTAGTTATTCTATGGCAAAACAGTTGCTGTTATTTGTTAGAGATTGCTGATACTTTAGTCATCTTTCAGTACAGATACTCTTCATGGGGATGTTCCTCATCCAACTGCAATATGCTGTGACTCTTCACTGATAACAGAGTGCAAACATGTTTGTCAAAGCTGCCTGTGAATAATTCAAACGTTAAGAAGACAGAATGCTTTGCCTCTGTTCTGGCTGTGCACACAACTGTTAACAAAAACATGAGAAATGCAGCCAAAGACGTCTGTGTGTGCTTAAATGTAATGCTCTCTGTCTAAAGGTCTATTTTTCTAGTGATCTGACACATAACCAGCTGAGTAAAATAATACCAATCCCACCTTGGAGCTACAATCAACCTTTTCCCATCAGCTGGCATTACACTGGATAACAGTATTTTGCATGAGGTTATTTAAAAACAAACACTACTTACCAACTAATGACAAAAGCGAAAACATTCAAGTGTTTATTTGATTTCCCACTGTAGTGCACAGCTCACCCAAGACCACATGCACGCTGTGAAAAGTCTGAATTCCCACACTTAGATTACATGGCAACCTTTCCACCCTAAATTACCTCATTTAAGGTGCAATGGAGTGTTCCCTCAGGGCCAAAAGCACACAAAAATACAGTCTATATGTTGTGAAAAAGTGGTATTAAGAGCCAGTGTTGTAATTGTGTATCTTAGTTAGACATTGCAGGATTATTTACTGTTCTTCAGAGGGTAATAATAATACTCATTTCAACAGAGCAGCTTAGCTCTTTACAGTGAAAATCAGTCTGCTGAAACAATTTCTCAGTCAGTCAGGTTGGAGCATGTTCAAACAGTAGGTTGCATCCATGTTTGGGAGTTGGAATGGGTAGAGAGGATGGGGGTGGGGTGGATATTTTTTTCTAATAATGAATCTAGATGTTTTTCTGCTCCCAAAGGGACCCTTTATACAGCCTCTCCTAACCTCTTCCTTTCCATAGTTCATCCCCCACACCTCTCCCTCTCTCTCTCTCTCTCTCTCTCTCTCTCTCTCTCTCTCTCGCTCCCCATTCCTCCCCCTACTCCTCGTCACAAGAGAAAGCTAACTGTGTGGAGGTGTGATTGCCATCGATCTGTCCTAACACAGCCCATTTCCTCAGCTCAAGAGCCTCCGAGCTCCAGCCACAAGGCCAGGACCACATGCTTCTGTCCTTGGCCAGGGGCATATGCTTATTGGGGGAGAAGACTAGGTGACACATCCAATGCTGTTGATGAGAAGAGATTAACTTAATTAGGGTGGCCTGTTAAGCATATTTTTGGAGTTTCATTGTTATCTCTTCTGAGCTGCATTTGGATATGAAGCCATAAAATCAAGCCAGACAAGAAAACTGATGGTCGCGTGATTCTAGTTATCTCTGCACGTTATGGTGGAGTGGCAGGTGGTTAAGTAGAGGACAGGAGGACATGCTGGTGGTGGAGGTGGGGGCGAACAAATGAAAGTAATTATCAAGCCATAGAGGCGTGAGTCCCAAGGGTCAATTGCGCTTGTATGATAGAGAGAGAGAGAGAGAGAGAGAGAGAGAGAGAGAGAGAGAGTGTGTGTGTGTGTGTGTGTGGGCGTGATTGTGAGAGCAAATGAAGAAAATCAAACAGCACTGCGGGTTAAGCTTTATCTGTGAGTATATGAGGAGCACCTGCTATACATGCATAAATGTACAAACACACACATGCACACATGACACACCATTTGGTGCATTTAAGAGCCTGATGGAGGAGGTCTGGCACTGACGCACAGTAGGGGATTAATAAGTGTGATGCTGTAAGAGTGGGGGCGTCATTTCTCTTTCTCCCCATTCTCCCTCTCACATACACTCAAGCACAATGGTGCTTCAGTGAACAGTGAGTTGTAATTGACCCCAAGACAGTCCTGTGCATCAAATGGAAGGAAAAAACCCTACATCCTGCAGATAAAATTATGCTTTTAAAAGCAATACACTATCAGTAGGTGAAAGAGAGGGAGAGGACATCAGTCACTGTCAGATTATGTGTGTATACTGTTTGAGTGTTTAGTGAAATGATGGCTTCCTCTCCTGTCTTTCAAACACCAATAGTAGTTCATCCAGTTTCCCAGTCTTGTTTCTCTTTTTTCTTATATCCAGTTTCAGGCTGTCCCCTCCTCTCTTTTCTTGTGTCTGTATCCCCTCGAACACCTGCTGCCCCTCTCTATCTCTCTCTGTCCATGCCTCATCAAGTCTCTGCTTCCTCATCTCCTCCTCTTCACCCGTGCCCCCTTTGCATACCATTCAGCAGTGTTATTATGTCTTAGAATCGCTGTATCTGGAGCTACATGTTAATAATCTCACAATGAAATGCACAAAACTCTTTGTCTCCACATGAACATTAGAGGTGAGATGGTCCTGTTTAGATCATTGATATGTGCTTTGATAAATGATGATATACGTGTTCAAGGAGGAAAGTCCATTTGAGAAGCTTTGTTCCCACATCACCTCCAGTGCTTATCCACACAATAATTCTGCAGGCTAAAGTATTTTTCAGTTTGCTTACATTTGGACTGCAACTAACAGTTATTTTCATTTTCGACTAATATTTTCTTGGTCAAAAATGCATTAAAACATTGTTAGAAATGTCCATCACACATTTCTTGAAAAGCAGCAAATTCTGGCAACTGTTAAAAGGTGGGATGTATTAGTCATCAAGTAAACAGTTGGTTCTTAAAGCTATTTTGTTGGGAACAGGGAAGATGTGTAGGAATCTGAGCAACTTTGACCAAGGTCAGAATCTGTAGCTCAAATTGCTGAAAATCTTAATTTGTAGGCAATGACAAAAACACCATGAGAACACACAGTGCATCACAGCCCAATCAGGGGGCCTGTGCTGACCTCATCCACCCCTAAAGCATCTACAATGAGCCCATGAGAGGCTAAGGTAGGCCATGGACCATTGTTAGACGGTGGCCTTGTCTAATGACTCATACTTTCTTTTACGCCATGTTGACAGTCAGGTGCATGCCAATAACCAATAGCGTCATTTACCTGAGGAAGAAATGACAGCAGGATGCACTATGGGAAAAAGGCAGACCTGTGGAGCTAGCTGATGCTCTAGGCAATATTCTGCTGGGAAAACTTGGGTCCTGCACTGAATCATGCATTGTTTCCAACTATGTATATCCCTTCCTGGCAAGCTTACCCCCCAAAGCAGAGGCCTCTGTCTACCTTTGTTTCACATAAAGTTTAAGGTGTTGACTTGGTCATTATATTCCCCAGATCTCAATCAGATTGGGATATGCTTTAGAGGCTTATTTTTCTGCCTCCTGACCCAAAATAAATGGAGCATATCTTCACAACTACAAGGACTGTATGTATAATCTTGGTCTCAAAATAAAGTCATGTGAGATTACTACATAAGGGTAATTATGATTGCAACACAGCAATCAAAGGATCCGCTGCTGAGTTCCTGGTTCCTTATATCACAGGAAGCGCTGTAAAATCACATATTGTATGATAATAATTTCACAAGTTTTTCCTGTTTGGGGAAACTCATGAGCCCTCACATTTGGAGGTTATTGGAAAGACAGCCTCACCCACAGAGTTGTTGTGAGCTAATTCTGTACTCAGTAACACTTACTGAATTATAAGCATTAGCCACATGTTTATTGTTGGCATGTGAATTCATGTACTATAGTTTCACAGAGGACACCACACCAGAGTCAGCTAAAGAGAGGAAGTGGAAGAAGGCTGCACATCGACTGAAGTGTGGCAAAAAAGACATTACTCACCTTCAAATGACCTTTAGGCTTATGATCATGCTCACTCTGTCATTTCTCACTCTGTACCTAATTCTTTCTATTTCTCCTTATCTCTCACTCTCCTTCCCATCACACACACTCACACTCACTTCATCTATTAGTCCTTATCTCTTCCACTCCTTTTCTACCTGTATACCCCTGTCTGGGGACTTTTTCCTCTGTGATTCTACGGTGCACACACATTAGTCAGCATCCATGCGATGTCACATTTTTTGATCTGGAATACAAAGCAAATCACCTGATGCACATAAAACTAAAAGGCAGTTAGACATTCCATATACGGAACCACAACTAGACAACATGACTTTTTTTTTCCTTGGTGCAGGACAAACAAATTTCCACATACACTGGTTTCCATTACTAAGCCTCCCTAGCAAACTCCTTCACCACTCTCTCTTTCATTAGGACACACACATACCATCCCCCAGCAGTCACTCTTAGTGAGGACCCTCAGAGTAGTGGATCAATAATTAGAACAATCCTTATTACATGCTCTCGTTTTTCCTTAGGGACTGAAGCTAATGTAGAACAATAGCAGCATACAGTAGAGTGAAGACGCTCTGTTGAACACTGAAGGAATCCATCACGTTTCTGGCCATGTGAAATGCAAGAGTGAGGATTAAAGAGGACTGATGAACCTCTGTACGACTATACTATAGTCTGTATGTGAGTGCATAACATGACAGAGCCATATCACAAACACTGCCAAGATTTAGGAAGTGTTATTCCTTCTGGTATCTGAATGAGATCTGATTTGATCTAGAGCTCAGACCTGATCAAAAAACATCACATTCATTTATGAGACCAGAGTACCGCCCTACAGTATCAGTTCTCTGATTGGGATAGCACTTTATGGAGAATATTACTTTCTGAGTTGTTAGTAATCAAAACGATAAAATTACAGTGAATATCAGATGGCATTGCTGCCATCTTTTTCAGTAAACAATCTGAATCCAGCACAGAAATGGCTGACTCAACAAAGAGGTAACCACAGAACATAACGAAAACAAAGCAAAACAAAACATTAGAAGTACTATATTACCCTTCCATTTAAAGATAATAAAAAGCACAGTTTTTACAGACAACCAAGGTCTTAACGAAAGTCTCACTTGAGTTATGTATGTCTCTTTCAGAGTGCCAATGCATGTACAGTATACTATTTTAGACTACACCTCTTAATCACTGAATTCAGGTCTTTCATTTAGCCATCCATTTTGCCTTTACTAACATTTGTGAAAGAATGGGTCGTTCTAAAGAGCTCACTGAATTCAAGTGTAGTACTGTAGTAGGATGCAAGTCAGCTGGAGAAATGTCTTCCCTCCTAGATGCTCCACCATCAACTGTAAGCGATATTATTGCAAATTGGAAGCATTTAGGAACCACAACAACTCAACCATGAAGTGGCAGACCATGTAAAGTTACAGAGTGGGGTTGCTGAGTGGTAAAGTACACAGTCAGTGCTGTCACAATAACTGCAGCATTCCAAACCTCCTCTTGCAGCACAAAAACTGTTCACCAGGAGCTTCATGATGTGGATTTCCATGGCTGAGCAGCAGCATACAAAACTTACATCACTACACACAATGGCAAGCATCAGATGGAGTGTTGTAAAGCAATCTGGAGCAGTGGAAGCATGTTCTGAAGAGTGATAAATCATGATTCTCTATTTCGCACTCTGATGCTGGAGTCCAGGTTCGGTAAAGCCCAGAACATTACCTGTGTGACTGCATTGTGCCAACCGCAAAGTTTGGTTGATGGGGTTGGTCGACGAGGGTACAGCTATGGGGTTGTTTTTCTGGACTTGGCCTGGGCTCCTTATTTCCAGTAAAGGGAATTCTTAATGCTTCAGTTTACCAAAACATTTCAGACAATTCTATGACTCCAGGTTTGTGGTAACAGTTTGGGGAAGGCTCTTTTTGTTCCAGCATGCTGTAGCCCAGTGCACAAACTTAGGTCCATAAAAGCATGGTAGTATGAGTTTGGTGTGGAAGAACCTGACAGATCATTGACCTCAACCATATTGAACACCATCGTGATTAACTTTAACAGAAGCCCTCTCATCCAATTTCAGTGTGATCACACAAATGCTCTTCTGGATAATTAGACAAAAAAATTTCAGACACACTCCAAAATCTAGTAGAAAGAGTGGATGCTGTTACAGCTGCAAAAAAGCAACCAACTCTATATTAATGCCTGTCATAAAAGCTCCTGCAGGTGTAATGTGTAGGTGGGCCAGTACGTTTGCGCATAAAGTATGAGTTAATGTGTGTGCGTGTGTCTGTACGTGGTGTGTTTACAGTTTGATGTTTAGTTCAATCTGAGTAACAGACATTAACAATGGGCCATCACTGCCCTCTGAGATAAACACACACACTCAAACACTCATGCAGTGTGTCCTGCAAACAATAGAGTACTACAAGCTGGACATTAACTGATTACTTGATAAATGCAGTTGCACACTGTCCATTACATTCTCAATGAGTAATTAAAATCACCTATAAATGCTACATCTGTTGTCTTTATTTCCAAGAACAGAAGCTTGGCAGCTTTCTCAAAGTCATGCGTGTCAGTTGTCCGGCCGGTGGCCATCTTGATGGTGAAAACATTTTGTAATACTGGGGGGAGATCCCAATGCCAATGCAATTAGCTGAGGCATGCATGGGTGCCGAATTCATTAACCTCTTTCTTTCAGGGGCTGGTGGAGAGGAGAGGAGAGGAAGGAGTAAGTGGAGGAAGGAGGAGGGAAGTAACACACGTGCCGGCTTTGTTTCAGTCAAAGTGAGTGCAGAGACTTGAGAAAATGAAGTTGGAAATTTTAAAAAAAGTGAAAAATAAGAGGAAAATGCCATACATTTTCTACTCAAATTATGCTTTACTTTCTGCCCGGCTAAAGCCTGATGACTCTTTTCCCTGAGGTTTATGTTTGCTCCAAGGGCTTGACAAAATCATGCCTTGCCACTGTTGCCATGAGCTTGCTCTGCAAGCGCAGGGCTGAAATCCAATATCAACATCGCAACTCACCCCCCGGCACTCATCCCATAGTCTTGATTTAGATTCACCACCATTTTTATCTTCCTAATAAACAGTGATGATGGTGATGAATCATAAATTTTAGCTCTGATGTGAAGACAGGCTTAAGTGGATCAAGTTTTGTAACAACATTCTCAGTGTAACAAACACAGTGGTGCAGAACTAGGCTTCAACAACACAGTCAAAACACAAGGACATAAAACTATAAAAGAGGTGCACAATTTCACTTGAAGGTGAAATATTATCCAAACAGCAAGCACATGGCCCAAATAAACTTTATAAGAGAAATAATAAGCACTATACCAATACACATTCTGTGTACTGGAACAGGGTGTAAAACTAGGACAGTTAGAAACCTATGCTTTGCTTAGCTCCCTGGCTCTCTCTATCTCATTCTCTCACTCTCTTTTTCTCTCTCTGGGAATCCACTCGGGGCTCCTGGCTCTAGATAATGTCATTAGAAGTAAAGCAGCTTGAAGCATTTATGTAACACCGTAAAGGGGGTTTCCCATTAAGATGACCACTGCAGCTACTAAGTTTTCACTGACTCCCTCTTGGAAACTGACACACAACACTTAAAAATCAACTCTAGCATAATACAAACACAAACATAACATCCCAGTAGGAACTCTCTTCCTGGGATGTTTTCTCCATGATATAAGACACAAGCATAATAACTTGTTAGGCATGTGTAACAAGGATCTTCCCACAAAGATCTGCAGAACAAACCTTAGCTTACTAGGTGTAGTTAAAAAGTACTGACTGGATGAAAAAGGCATGATTTTGGACACAACTATGTTTAACATTAGGCCAAACAAAACAGGAAATCCCAACAGCACCATCAGGAACAGATGAGTTGAAACTTCAAGGTGATTACTAGCTAGACAGTAACTGGCGTGGGCATGCAAGTTGACAAGTTAAATCAAATTATCAAGTGACTTTTAAATTTGTAAAACTCTGGAGGTCCAGACAAACTGGATGCTTATCTGTTAATGATGTCAACAGATACTATTGCTGAGCAAATCACTCAAAGATTCCACCTCTATACCTAAAATTTGGTTCTCCCTATACAGTGAATATAGAAAATCTACACACTCCTGTTAGCTGGGCCTATATGTTTTTCTTTGCAAGAAAAGTCTTCCATCTTGTGACCCTACCCCACAGTCTAGTCTAGACATATAGAGAATACGGAACATTGTTGTTACATGTACTACACAACCAGTGCTTGTCAGAAATTCCTGCAGCTCCTTCAGTGATTCTGCAGGGACACCATCAGGGACATTTTGGGAACTAGTTTGTTCTCTACTTTTATAAATTACTTGGGTAAAGACATTCCTTTGAAAATACATCTATATGCTGATGATGCTGTCGTTTACATACACTCTCCCTATGTGGTGCAGGCAGTGCAAAACTTCAGACTACATTTCACTTTAATAAACTGGTCTGCTGTAATTAAAACTGGTTTTAAATGTTCAAACAAAAGTGCTTTTTCTTCTCAAAAGCTCATCCACGGGGATTAGGTGATTTCAGTATCAGTCAGTCTGATGATAAATCTTCAGAAAATTTTCACACTTGCAAGTACTTGGGTACAGTATATAGCTAGATGACAAATTTCCATTTAATGTACATTTTGCTAATCTTGTTAGGAAATTCAAAGTGAAGACTGGTTTTTACTTCAGGAATAAATAATGCACTCACCATTTCTGACTCACCATTGCATTCATTATGATAGTGGGCTAGCCATCACTGACCACCCACTGTGTATCTACAAGGTGATACTGAGTAAACTTCCAATTTATCTTTGTGTCTTTCTCTGTCTCATTTCCAATAATTACCTGTTACACTCCTCCAAATGATTGCTTTAAGATGGGATGATAGATATGGGGAAACCAGTATTTTCTTAGTATGCACCTAGGACATGATTTCTGGTAAAACCTTAGTTTAAACACACATCTATTGTTGAATTAAAAAGCAATATGTGGTGAAGGTGTTTTTCTTGAGAGGCCATCAAACTTATTTGTTGTATTTGTATATTCTATCTCATGGTGTAGAACTTCAATTTTATATACATACTCAATGGCCACTTTATTGGTAAACCTGTCCAGCTGCTCATTAATGTAAATATCTAATCAGCCAATCACATGACCACAACTCAATGAATTTAGGCATGTAAAAATGGTCAAGATGACCAGCTGAAGTTCAAATTGAGCATCAGAATGGTGAAGAAAGGTAATTTAAGTGACCCTGAATGTGACTGTTGGTGCCGGATGGGCTGATCTGAGAAGTTCATAAACTGTTGATCTATTGGGATTTTCCCACACAACAATCTCTAGAGTTTAAGAGAATAGTGAGAAATAAAGAGAAAATATCCAGTGAGCAGCAGGTCTCTGAGTGAAATTGCCTTGTTGATACCCGAGATCAGAGGAGTATGGCCAGACTACTTTGAGCTGATAAGAAGGCAACATTAACTCAAAAATCCATGCATGACAACACAAGCCTCCCTCCAGTGCATCTCATAGCGTCCAACATGTCGAACCTTGCAGTGTGGTCTTCTGCTAACAGACCACACTGGATGCCACTCCTGTCATCTATGCACGAGGAACTGAGGCTAAAATTCCCACATGCTCACCAACAATGGACGACAGAGGATTGGAAAAATGTTAGTCTGATGAGTTTCAATTTCTTCTGAGACAATTTGGATTTGGGTCAGAATTTGGTTTAAACAACATGAAAGCATGGATCTATCCTGCCTTGTACCAGCAGTTTAGGATCCTCCTGGTGGTGCAATGGTTTTGAGGATATTTTCTTGGCACATTTTGTTCCTTTAGTACCAACCGAGCATTGGTCATCCCTTCATGATTATATGTGCCCATCTTTTGATGGCTGCTTCCAACAGGATAATGCACAATGTCACAAACCTCAGATCATCTCAAACTAGTTTCTTGAATTTAACAATTAGTTCACTGTACTCAAATGGCCTTCACAGTCACCAGATCTCAATCTAATAGAACACCTTTGGGATGTGATCGATTAAAAGAATCGCATCATGGATGTTTAGCTGACAAATCTGCATCAACTATGTGATGCTATCATGTCAACATAGGCTAAAATGTCTTAGAAATGTTTGCGCCACCTTATTAAATCCATGCCATGAAGAATTCAGGTAGTTCTGAAGGCAATAGGGGGCCAAAACTAGTACTAGCAAGGTGTAACTAATGAAGTGGCCAGTAAATGTATATAATATGTTTGGAGTTTGTATGACTGCTACCTTGGCTAGGTCTCCCTTGTAAAAGAAATTTGACCTCAATGGAACTTTCTGGTTAAACAAAGGTAAATAAATAAATAAATGAAATCCTTATACAGTAGAAATTAACTATGACTTTCAGAAAATTTTACTGCATTCCTGACACATACACTAATCCACCTGCTTGGTGACTAATGCAAAAAATAAAAGATAAAAATGAACCATCCACTCTGAATTTATAAGTGTTCTCTACAAACAGTTTTGTACATGCTCTGCTATCTAAATATAGTATTTGTAGGGCTGCGAAAGGAGTGACTCAAAGCACTTTGTTGCACAATTTGTGCCAAGACAAGCACATATCAGTTTACTACAATAGAAAGCAGACAGAAATTAAGGGTTTTGAGGGTAAGCATTAAAATGAAACTAATAACATAACTTTAAACTGATTTCAGTTCAATTACAACATTTAATATGAGGAAAACTGTCTTAAGAAAAATGTCAATACATTATGTGAAAGTTATCATCATTATCCCCATTTCTCAGCAGTTTCTGTTCTCTTACTTGGTTTATCTTCCATTTTCTTCTCTTTATTCTTTCTCATTTTTTTCTGTGACTGTAATGTCCTTGTATAACTTAGTTTTTTGAAAGTGTCACTCATTTGCTATGTCTGTCTATGACTCTGATAACTCTCAGTCTATATTGTGGGACACAGTGAGAGCTGGAATGCTACCAACAAGGGTAACCCGTGCACAAGCAAGGACAGCCAAGGAATGAAACCATAGGAATGAAAACATACAAATGTCTGGTGTGTGTTTTGAGAAACAACTACTATGTAAAGAGTGGGAGAGAGAGCGCGACTGACAGCAGTGGTCACAGTTCACTGTCTGACAAACAAATTAACTCTAGTGTTTGACTTTGTTTCGTCACAGTGCATTATTAAAAGGTAGCAGTGTGAGCCAAAAAACAAATAAGAAAAAAGTCAGAGAGAGTCAAGTAAATGGACGGGGTCATGTGAAACAGAGCCAAAAGAGGGGAGACAAAAGACTCAAAAACAAAGGGGCACAAAGTGACAAACAGACAGAGAAATGAAGAGCAGATTGGTGTGAGGACAGAGAAAAGGACGCAGGGTAGACTCAGAAGAAAAGGCTGATTATCCTCACGGATGGTGCTGTGCACAATTCAATCAATACTTCTCTCCTTTCCATCTCTGTCTCTTGTTCTCTTCTAAGATACATGAGCCTTCATAAGGACCATAAACCCTCCAATAAAGATCAGCATCACAGACATATGTATAATTTTCAGACACATACACACAAACATTGAAGAAAGCAAAAGTAATTTGCTCTAACAGGCATGTACACAATCTTAAAACACATTTGGCTGTGAAAGCTTATAAACCCTCTTGACCATATGAAATTTTTTTTTTTGGTTAGAGAAGATTAGGTCATGATAACTTGCTTCTTGTTTATTCTAAGGTCAAATAACATTGCCAGAAGCATAATTCAAAACCAGGCACCCATGGGCGCAAAGTACACTAAATGTCACTGTTGTTGAATTGATCTCTCACGGTCAAATCTCCTGACATTAATACGCAAAATGAAATGAATGCTTTCTCTAAATACTATTCTGGTTGGACAAGGAATAATTCAATTTTAAACATAAATGCAAATTCCTGTTTTCTCAACAGTAGTAGCTTATAATTTTAAATAATCATGTTAAACGTCTTATTTTTGCCTGACTGTCTCCCTCTGGTTTGTCTAAAGATGTAACATGTAGGAGAGGAGGAAGAGGAGGGAGACCCCACGTGCATTTCAGTTCCTTCTCCATCATATAAAGAGCTTTGTCATCAATAAATCAGTTATGTATGCATTATACATGGTTGCCTGTGCATCTAAGCACAGGCAACCATGTTTTGCAGCTTGGCCCCTGTTTGCTCAATCTGATAGCATGTATTTGCATTTTTTATTAAAAAAAAAACACGTATTATCACCTCACACTCCTTGAAACTTCATTCTATTTGGTATAAACAAAAAAGTCTCAACAACTGGACTAAAGTATAGATAAGAAAACGCACTCCACTTCACAAATCCTTAAAACAAGGAAGGACACATATGCAAATCTTTAAGGAAGCCTTGTGTGGCGTAGTTTTACTGAAGACAGACAATATTAGGTATGCTGAAAGAGCCAAGAGGCGAGAAAACAAAACACGTGTCTGTACTGCATTCACCTCATCCAGAGGCAGGTAGCTGAGATCATCATCACAAGCAGGTGGTATTACTTTTGATTTTGAGGCGTCGTGTACATACACACACTTATTTTAACACTTTAACATGCAATCTGGCAATGTACATTGACTCCATAACACACGCATTTAGTGTAACGGGTTACAGATAATTGAATTGGACAGATAATGTAAGAAAGGCTCCACATGTGGATTTATGTATGGATATGAACACACACATGAATGAACGAATGTATGTGAGACCTTCAAGCCCAAACTGAGGTAAATGCCTACATCTACTTGTTCATACACACAAAGTCACGGTCCAATGATGCCAGCGGAGCGAAGCAGATGAAGCCACCAGCGAGCCAAACCAGCCAGTCAGCCAACCAGCCCTCATCTCTGTTACCTTTCTCTTTTGTTCCCGGGATGCTGTTCTCCTGCTCTTCCTCCGCTTCTCCTTCTCGTCCTCTATTGCATTCACATCCACTTCCCCCCGATTCTTCTTCAATTGGGAGGCCGCGTGAGCCATGATAGGTAATAAAAAATGAAGAAGCACCACACACTACACACGCGTGCCTCACCTGAAATCCCAGAGAAGTTCAGGGGCTATAATTTGACAAAACCAGGATCTCAGAGGAAAAAATCGGGGTAGAAAAGGAAAGGGGGGGAAAGGGAAGAAAAATGCCCTCCTTGAAAAGGAGAATGGAGAAGAGTAGGGTTTCTTTTTTTTGTATATATGTATATATATCCTGTGTGTCCTTTCTTTTGGTTGTTGCTCTGGTCTGGTCTGGTCTCTCTTTCTTTCTTTTTTTTAAAGTGATGGAAAACCAGGAGAGAAGAGATAGCAGCTTCTCCTCGTCCCCTCTTCCTCCTCCTCCTCCTCGTGTGTCATCCGTTGGCAGTGTGAGAGGAGCGTGTCCAGGAGAGGTGAGGACGAACCGGATGGAGGGAAAAGAGACACGAGCATCACCAGCACAGAGGTGGAGGGAGGACGGGAGGAGAGAGGAGAGAACGAGGATGGAGGGAGGGTGCGGGGGGAGTGGTTACTGTGGTAACCACGCTCTGTTACAGTCCATTCGCTTAAATGTTTATGTGCCTTTCTTTCTTTGTCTCTTTTTCTTTTGGTTTCTTTCTCCATCTCTTTAGTCCGGTTCCTGCTGCTGTATAGTACCTCAGAGCACTACTGCTCCAACATGGGATGTGCTTGTGTGTGTTTGTGCGTGTGTGCATGCAAAAGAGAACTGCATGTGAGTAGATGTGAGGGCATGAATGAAGCAAAGGCATTGGTTACGAAAAAGAAAGGAAATGGTGACAGGAAACAACAACAGAATAGGTGAGTGTGTATTTGCATATGTGTGTGTGTTTGTTTTTTTAACAACCAAGTAGCTACTATCACACCCGTGCACACACACAAGCACACACAACCAGCTGGAGGTGACCAAGAAACGGGATGGGGATGGGAGAACATGCAAAGGACACGCGTAAAGCCAAAGAGGGAGGGAGGACAGAGTGAATGACTGATGCTCAAACCATTCAACCCCTACAAACATACAATCGTACACATTTGCACGCACGCACACACACACACACACACACACACACACACACACACACACACACACACACACACTACCACACTCACTGAAGAAAGGTTGAGACAATGTGCTTAACTTATATGAAACTGA
>VUQH01056707.1:0-18564 GCA_015106775.1 Etroplus canarensis | reverse complement strand
AGTGACGTGTTGATGACGTGATCAGCGGGTGGAGTCCAAAACCATTTACTGACTGAAGACAGATGGACAGGCGCTCTGCAGCTGGAATAGAGTGCCTGTAGTTGGTGTCCTGTCGCGTAATCCATGGACCAATGGACAGCAAGTTATCAAACTGGGCCACAGAGAGACGGAAGTACCGCAGAAAGCGGCCATCATCCAGACACAGCTCCTGGAGTAGATGGTGAAACTCACCGTACTGGGAGCGTCTCTGAATTATATCATGAACCCAGACACGGTGACGTGATTGCCCGTGCGTTTGTAGAGCTCTCCAAAACAAATAAACCCAAGCTACTCTCTCAACATCATCCATGTCTTCCATAATGTAGCAATGAGGCCGATAGGTTGGCGGTAGCTCCTCCCACACGCAAATTCGCCATTCAAGTGTGGTTTATGAACACACTTTTGGACACGCGAATGGGGCGAATTTGCTGCGCGGCCAAAAAGAGGCGGTGGAGGCGAATTCGCCATGCGAATTGCGTTCTGTGTGAAAGTAGCTTAAGGATTTACAGCACTGATGATTGATGATTCCATCATATTCCTGTTTTTCAGGGATATAAATATTGCTTAGAACTATTAAGTCATATAATGTACCATTTAATGTGTTACATAATAACCACAGCGGAGAAATTCAGCTTTCATCAGTTTTACTTAAAGGCCTGCTTTAGCTTACTATACATCAGCTCATTAGTAGCATCCTCTTATAATAGAAAATACGCTTTTAGTTGAAAGTTGCAGACTAATTAATTTCCTCTTCTCTTCAAGGGTGAGAATCCATCTTTGGGGAAAACTGGAGCATGATCTCACGCTAAGGTTGTATTTCCCACACAATGGGCCTTCTTAGCTGCGAGTTATCCTGACAGCCGAGTAAAGAAAAGAAAAACACGTTGTGAGGTTTCACCTCTCACAAACTCCTAAGTCTCTGGAGGACAGTTGTTCTGATAGCTGCAGGGTCTGTGACACTCACTTTTTATAGGTGTACCATTAACTGTGGGTCCGGGAATGAATTTGAGCACAGTCTCATCAATCGTGTTCCTGAGGACAGCGGTGCTGCTCTTAACCTTGTCCGAAGTCCAAATGCTGTTTATATTTTTCATTTAAGTTAAGCTTTATGGAACCAGGCAGACCCTTGGAGAAATTCTTCTTCTTCACACTGCAGTGAAAGCACCATCAAAGTGGAAATTCCAAGAGCAGTGCAACCTAATCAAGACCAGAATGTGCTTCTTACAATATAAAATATTGCCTTTTGGCTTCAAAGCTGCAAGGTTTTAGGACTTCCCCACTTTTTGTGCACCATACTGATACACAACATGAGCCACCATGGACAAAAAGAATCCAGTTTTTGTGGCAACTAACAAGAACAAGACCTTTTCAGATGTTTCTTTGGTGTTCCCGGTGAAGACACAATTTCCTCTGTCCCAGCATGTCATTGCTGTTCCTTAGCTGCCTGCTGAAAGATTCTCTTGACTGGCCATGCGGACAGCTAGGATGCTCAGCTTTCTTAACTGACTCCTGTTAAGGGGTGGAGCAGACCCATAGCTACCGAGTTTTTCATGTTTTAGTCATACGTCTCTCTGGCATGGCAGTATGGTTGGATTACTGAGCAAGCAAACCAGGCGCAGGCCCAGAACCTTCTGGGTCTTTGTGGAAAGTCAATCAAGCATCTCTGGATACATCTGCAAAATGGGCACAAAGAAATTCAATGCAACAATGCTATACAGTGTGAAGCGACAAGGCACATGATGGCTGCACCGGTTGGAAAAAGATCACTGAACCAAAATGAGAAAAAGAATGAATGACTGTCAAAAACAAATAAAGAAAATGTAACGGGTTAACGTAACCTATGATCCCTCTTTATAATAATATGTTTAATAAATGGTTAAATGACTACTAAACTACTGCGTAGGGCATCTTAAAGTTGTAATCAGCGTTTATAAGAATTGTTTAAGATAAATTATAGGTAGGCACACTGCAAACCCAAGTGATTATTGTTGATTTACTATGAAATATACCTCCGGCTGCTCCCAAGGGGTTGCCACAGTGGAATAATCTGCACTGGCAATTTGGCAGAGGTTTTACACAGGATGCCCTTCCTGATGCAACCCTTCATGGCGGGGGTGGGGGACCTTTCATTTGTAAGGCGAATGTGTAAACCGCTATACTACGGATACACTATTAAGAATTACACGAATGGAAAAAAAGTGTTGGGCCAAGCCTCATAATTAATGAATTCAGGTGTTTCAGTCAGTTGCATGTCAACAAATCTGTCAATTAAGCTAACCCATTTGCATATGGGGGGAGGCTGAAGTACCTGGAGAGAACATGTGAACTCAACATAGAGGGGCCCAAGCTGGCAGACAACTAAACCCAAACCTTCTTGGTGTGAGGCGACAGTGCTAACCGTAGCACCATTGTGCTACCGAGTATTTTTTGTATTCTTTTGTTGACTCTCAAACTCTGAATGTCCCTGCTGAGCGGTGGCTTAAGCATTCACCTTACAAGTGGAAGGTCCCTGTTTCGAGGGGACACAAGCCCCTCTCAGAATGGAGGCAAAACTTCTGCCAAATTACAAATGCAGATTAATCTGCTGTGGTGACCCCTTGGGGGGAAAATACAAGGGGTACATTTCTTGACATCCAAACTCCAGCCAAAGCCAGCTGAAGCCTGGTGCCTTCAGCGAGGGGGCTGCACCAGAGGCAGGCCTCCCCTCTGTTTTTTTTTCCCCACAAATTGCACAAATTGCACTGTAAGATATAATATCAAATGAATTTGCCAAAATTTAAAAAGAAAGAACATATAAAATCATGTCAAAGATGTCTATTTACCAGCTAGTTCAGGTCTGTAAGCTCATGTAATACCTCTATGTACCTCAAGATGGGGGTAGTCAGTGTGGGTTCCAATCTGACCTCAGTCTATCATCAGAGGAACAAGATACTGCCCAGACATCACTGTTTTTTTTTTTAACTGTAAACTCTGTAATTGTAACTCAATGAAGAAAACACAAAGACCACACAAAACACTATGAGACGCAAAGTGGCAACAAAGACAAATGAAGTCCCTCCTGTACCACAGAAATGTAAAGCAGCCTGAGGGACGCAAAAATGACGACAAGGCAACGCAAACAAATCACAAACATCATACCACGGAGACAAACAAAAAGATGCGAAATGGCTGCAAAATAATCCAAAACGATAACAGAGGAACGGTGAAGTGACCACAAAGAGGGGCAAAAGGAACACAAAGGTTCTGGTGTCGTAAAGCTTTGGGGCCTGCAGTCATTATGCGTCCCAGTCTAGCTGGGAGGTAGAAAACATTTCTCACTGCCAGTAAAAAGAGACAACAAAAATAAGCGTCGACCATTTCATGAATCATTTACATTGCGGAAAAGAAAACACAGAGAGGGAATTAGCAGAAAACTAGCATCGTCTGCATGGGTCAGATTTTCCCTCTGTAATTGGGGCCGGGAATCAATACCTGTAATTACTCTCACTGCTGCTTTAGACTCTTAGCCCTGCAGTTAGAAGGAACCGCTTCTGACTCCTTTCAAGCGTTTGTTTTGCATGGTGCGAGACTGGTAATGAAATACAGACTGGAGAGTATAGCATTTCAGAGACCTCGGTAAATGAGGGTCAAATTCTTAATTTCAGGATTATTTTGAAAGGCTCTGATGTTATCCCCCCCCCGAAGTTGTGGCACGTGAACTTAAAGTCACTTATGTAAATGTGAATCTACAATAGTTCAGAATGAGTGGGTTGAGCTCAGTGGACCCTGCCCCCTTAAGGTCTAGGGAGAAAAAGAACACGTTCACATCAAGCTCTCTCCATGCTAACCTGCAGTGCATTTGACATGTGGAGCTGCAGGCTAACTGTCAGAAATGGAAGGGTCGGCTCTCAGAGGCACTTGTTTCTTCACAACCCTTGTATCAATACATAAAAATGTGGTAATACTTTCTGGCTTCATGTTTATGCATGACTGGGCTTCAGCTAAGATCTTTTTTTGCGTGGCGAGAAAAGCTCGAGGTTCGAGTGTCTGTAAATAGACTCTTGGCTGTCCTGTGTGGGAGGACTGGTGGAAGTCGGTGAACCCAAAAGAATGTCGGGCTAAACGAAATGGCCTGCCAGAACACCTGATTCACATTAAATCCATTATCTTTGGTCGTCTTCTCTGCCTGCATCTATTTTTCATAGCTGTTACATCAGAAGATAGGCTGGCAATGAATCTGCCATTTATTATGAAATACAGGAGCTTATTCACAATCATGGTCCACTGTGTCGGGATTATGTGAGATGTGCAATTACAGAAATCTATTGGATAATATCTTTAGTATTATGCACTTATTTTAGGAGTTTCAAAATATTTTTGGAGATCCTCGAAGTATTCCACATGGACCAAAGTGCTGGGCCACACATCTTACACACATCTTGAATTTAGGTGTTTCATTCAGTCTCATTGCCACAGGTGCATAAACTGAAGTATCTAGCCATGCAGTTGGCCTTTATTAACAATTGTGAAAGAAAGAATTCGCCTTTCTAAAAAGCTCACTGAATTTAAGTGTGGTACTGTAATAGGAGGCCAGCTTTTCATCAGGTCACTTCATGAAATATCTTCCCTCCTAGATATTCCACAATCAACTGTAAGTGGCATTTCTGCAAAGTAGAAGATGTTAGGAACCACAGAAACTCAGCCACCAAGTGGCAGACTATGTAAAGTGACAGAGCGGGGGTTAATGAGTGCAGAGGTGCATAGTGCGTAAAAGTCATTCACCCTCTGTGGACTTTAAACCTCCTCTAGGTACAGGTTTTCATGGACTAGCAGTACAAGATCACTGTCATAGTCACCAGGCTGTGGCTGTGGACGCATGGAGGAACCATCATTACCCACATCCTTATCACACTCACGCTCACCCTGTGATGGAGGTGATGCAGGTTCCAATGCCTCTCGGGCATTATCAGTGGCATCGTTAGCTGCGTCCGTAGCCAACACCTACTCTTAGCCAATGTATTATAGAGCCATTATACAGTAGCTGTAAGTTAAGCCCCTGTCACACCATGACAATTTAACAAGCGTATGCCGACGTAGGAAAAAAACTGCAAATACGTTAATTAAGTTTCAGGGACGTTTTTATAAGTTGAGAGCATGCTGAAGTACGCTGGTGTACGTGGTAGTACGGCAAGGTCACTGGAAAATTTTGAGCAAGCGCAAAATCTACAACATTTGCGAGCGTATGGCTCATATGTCCTACATATGAGGACCATATGTTGCGGGTACTTAATGCATAGAGACTCACGTTACCCATGTCAAAATATGTGGTGATAAAGTCTAGCATAACCAAAACATATTAACAACATATTAGAAAATGTTTTTAACATATTTGTAACATATATCAAACACACTCCAATGCATAACGCATGCCATTTGTAGAAGTATTTGACACGATCCAGTTGAACTGAACATATTTTTGGCACACAACTGTTGTATAGTTTCCTATGTGGTGCGTTTAAGGGGTGTGGTATAAATAGGCTTCAAGTTGTGAATGCCGGCAGTACGCTAGCATATATGTTGTGTATACGTCCATTTAAAATCATTGTTGTGCGTATACCAGCGTTTTAAGGGAATTTGAATGCGTTGCCATAAGCTTGTTAAATCATCAAAGCGTGACAGGGGCTTTAGAAACACTTTCAGTCATCACGTTTACATACATCTACATACGTGTACATACGACTACATACGGCAATATGTGTTTTAGATAAACTGACTGTCATTTACACATAGGTTCAAAGCATGTTACTCATAGGTTAAAAATAAATTTTGGGTACACTAGACATTATCTCAGCGTATTTCAACTTATGAGTAACTTAACAAGTAACGTGTGTGAACGTGTGTCAATGATTGCATAACTTATGTACAACTTATGGCCCGCATATGCGGGACGTATGAGCCAAACTATGTGCAACAAAAAAACCAAGGTATATGAAGAACAAGGAAACCTGAACATCTAGGAAACTAACAAGAACTCAAAACCTAGAACCACAAAACCCATAGACAATGACATATAACAGTACAACGCATCCTGAAGTCATATCGGTAAGGTTTAAAATGAGGGGTGTGGCCACTTTGAGACGCATACCAATGTTATAGTGCACGTCACTGTCTGCTAGGCTTCACCTCTGCTAATTTCAGTCATTGAACCAGATATCGCAACCATGTTCATGATGAAAGAGCATTGATAAGATAAGATAAGATAAGATAAGATAAGATAAGATAAGATAAGATAAGGCTGTGGCTACAGGGTGGCTGTGGACCAGGAGGTATTGCAGGAAGGTTGGCAGTTCAATCCCTGGCTTCTCCAGTCTACGTGCTGAAGTGTCCTTGGGCAAGGCACTGAACCCCAAATTGCTCCTGATGCATCCGTAGGAGATAAATGTGCTTACAGGCATAGAATAAAGCGCTGTGTAAATGGGCGAATGAGGCCTGTAGTAAAAAGTGCTTTGAGTGCTCAGTTAGAGTAGAAAAGTGCTATGTAAGTACCAGTCCATTTACCATTAGATAAGATATTCATTTAATAGTCACACAGAGGGGAAATTTCAGGTGCTTCAGCAGCAAGACAAAGTGACAGCAGCACATCAGTATAAGAAAGAAAAAAGACAACAACAACAGCAGATTTATATTATAAGTATAAACAATGTACCTTTTGGCTGCTCTCTTATAAGTATAAAAACAGACCATATTTCTATGAATTCTAACTATTTAAATTATTCACATGTACATATCTTTTGTCATTTGTTCTTACATAATATTTACAGAAAGAAAGTGCTTTTTTTCACAGTGACATGATATTGGTTTATGAAAAACTATGTGAGGTCTGCTGATTATACAGTGCTGGTTATACAGTCTGACTGCTGCAGGAAGGAAGGACCTGTGGTATCTCTCCTTCAGGGTGAAGCTGCCTGTCACTGATGGAGCTGCTCAGTGATGTTACCGTGCCGTGCATGGGGTGGGAGGTGTTGTCCGTCAGATGTCAGCTTAGCCAACGTTCTCCTCTCCTCCACCACCTGCACAGGCTCGAGGGGGCTCTTCCTGTCGGCAGCTGAGACGCCGCTGCCCCAGCAGACCACGCCATCAAAGATGGCTGATGCCACCGCAGAGCCAAAAAAAGTCTTCATGGGTGCTCCCTGCACTTGTGTTATGTTACCAGTCCAGCTTATTTTTCAGGTGACCATCCAGCTTCTTATTTGAGTCCACTAGCCCAACGTGCATTCTCTGGATGTTCACCGGTGTCGGGGTGGTGGGGGCAGTGGCTGCGCCTGTGGAAATCCACTGGCATCTCTTTTGCCTTTCCCACACTGATATGGAGGCAGTGCCACTGGCACCAGACCACAAAGTCCTCGGTCATTTCTCTGAACTCATGATCGCTCCCATCTGTGATGAGGCCGGAGATCACAGAGTCATCAGAGAACTTCTGCAGATGACAGTTTGCTGAATGATACATGAAGTCTGCATTGCAGAGGGGTGAAGAAGAACAGAGCTAAGACCGTTCCCTGTGGGGGCCCCTCGGTGCTGAATAAATTATCTGACAGGCACCATGACTTGATTTGCGGTACAGATTGTCCAAGAAGTTTTTTTCTTCGGTTTTGTTCAGGGAAATTCTCTTAAATTCAAACTTGCTAGCTTTGCAGGGGATCAGGGGAGAGCAGGTTTCTTTCTAACTGGAAGGTTGGTGGTTCAGTGGTTTGGTGGTCCCTGGCTTCTCCAGTCTACACGCCAAAACAACGAAACCCAAATGGCATCCATCAGAGTATGAATGTGCATGTGATCGTTAATTGTGCTGCGTGAATGAGGCTTGAGTAAAAAGCACTTTGAGTACTCAGTTAGAGTAGAAAAATGCTATTTAAGTAACTGTGCATTTGATCTAGCAAACATAGCTGGTCATCTCCACCAGGTAAAACTGGTTGCGGTTAGACCGCAAAAACTGAACTGCAGACAGTCGGGTGTTGATGTTGTTTCAATGCAGAAAAGAGAGCTCAGACTGTCTTGTTTCTTTTTTAACAACAACTACTTATTTGTTAAGTGTACAATTGTAAACAGACTTCCAGACAAATATTTTCCACATGGACTACTATTTGTGAAATCACACTGCCTATCTTTTTTAAAAATAAATAAATAAAAACACTTTTAATTCATGGTTATGCACATCTAAATTCTGTCTCATTTGTTGCATGGTGAGCATAACATGACAGACTTTTAGAGTTGTCACGTTTGTTTGTGATATCAGTGTTATGAGCCTAGAGATGCCATGCTTTCAAGCAAGTAATGGCGTAACGGCCATTACTTGTGGGTGTGAATATGCGCTTAAGGCAAAGAATAAAGCACTGTAGGAATATGCCTTACAAAGGGAAGGCCATTCAGTGTAAAACATCTGCCAAATGATCGATGCAGAGTAATCCTGCTGTGGTGACAGAGTAGAAAAGCACTATGTACAAATAAGCGCCATAACTCAGTAAGCCTCGAGATGGAGTTCAGCAGTAGAGCTTATGAGTTCGAAACACCTCTCTGGAATGTGCTGCCCACACAATTCTTTCGATCAGAACGTTTTCTTGACTTGACTTAATTCGAATAATCCAAAAGAAAGTAGAACATTTTTCTTGAAGACAAGCTGTATCTTGCTTGGAAGCATTTCAGCAACACTGAGACATCGCTTAAAAACGACGTCCGTCCGACAATGAGGGACTGTCGGTTCAACTTTCATTTTATCACTATTTTTAAACCATGACTAGACATCGACCAAAAAAAACTGCCAGGTGACGTCTATTCAACATTAAAGTGTTTGCTAGGAAGTTACTCCACCTTCGAAAAACCACAGTGGCAGGGGCCAAAACGTTAACTTCAAAATACAAAGACCAGGAACAGATGAGTGACACAGTGGCCATGTCCATCCTACATATACAGTCTGCGGTGTATCTGGACCACACATGCATACTGTGCATACTGGTATGTCCTACGGCACACAGGCCTGAGCTTATACGCTCACTCGCATGTGGGAGGTAGAGGACTCCACACTTGGCTGTTCAGGGGAGAGCAGGGTCCTCAGTGGGACTGTGAAGAGTTCATTTGGATTTATTAAAAAGAGGACACAAATCCAGTGTGAAGAATAAAGGGATGCGGTCCCTGCTGGGACCTGTATCCTCTATTTAATTTGCATAGAGGTCTGTACATCAAAAGTCAGGGATGGCCTCTTTAAAATATTCAGATGTGGCTTTTTACAAGCGCCCATAAAAGGCAGATGGAGCCGAGCGGAGAAAGCTCTCTCTCCCTTTCTTTCCACTGGTCAGCCTGACTGTTCTCCTGCCTCCAGGCCTGACAGACTGTCATTCTATAGGGCATCCCTGCTTTATCTCCCAGGAGGATATCATGCTGACAAGCAATAGCTGAAGTGAGCATGACAGTAGATGTGTTGAGGAAGATGTTTCCCCATAAAGGAGGAGCTGCTCAGTCCACAGTGCAGTGGAAAAAAAAAAAAAAAAACTGCTGCCGTCGCACTTCTGTCTGCATGAAGAGGCAGCAGGGACAGACCAACTGGCTTGCTGGTGTCCCACGCCGCACACAACATGGTGTTTCTCTGCGGCAGCCAGCACGTCAAAATATTTAGAACACGTTCAGGAGAATGAGTGACGCTGTTTGACGACCACATGGGGCATGAAACGCGATCCGACGAGTTCTGTTTACCAGTTTATTTATAGTGCATGAGCAATTATAAGAAAATGCGTGTGTTTGTGCACCAGGTGCTCCTCTGCGTGATTGTGGATTCTTCTAGCCCTCGCATATGCTCACAATAAAATGCAATAAATCAAATTTAAAAAAATATTACTTCTGCTGCGTTTCCAGCGAAAACAGTCTCTACCATGTATCATTATTTGCAGATTGCTCATTAATCATGCACCACGTAGGTTGAACAGTATTGTCAAATGGACAAATAAGTAGGGAGTAAAGTCAGACTGAAGTCGTTACTAATGAACACATATTTAGAAAAATAGATAGGTCTGGGATGAATATTATTACAGTCTAAATGGCTATTTGTTCATTAATCACACTGATTAATCAGTTGCAATTAAAAAGAGAGCTGTATTCTTTTAGGCAATCCTCCTTGTTGCTGGGTCTTTTAATCATGAATTAATCATCAAATGTTTCTTGCTTTTTTCCAGTATCACCAGAATTTTTGAATGTCACCGAAGCATTTAATTCGTTCTTTCTTTGCAATAACTTTAGCTGTGCTGTTTTACTAGTAGGGCAGAGGTGAGATCTTTAAATAGCTCAGTCACTGCCAGTCTGAAAACTGTCAGTCACTGCATAAAGATGCTGCACAACAAGAAGACTATGTCTGTTACAGGGACTCAGTGTACCCAAATGACCAAAAACATACTTTCTCCAACAATGACTTTATTTATTTCTATTCATTTATAGCACTGTGAAGTAGTATTCACATAAAATAAGCACATGTGGTTTTTCAACATTTCACATGTGGTGCTTTCAGTAACCCATTCACTCTCCACATGTTTGACTATAAGCATTAAGAGCAGAGACTGTCTATAAAAGATGGACTAAAACTGACCTTATGTGGATGAGAGGGACATTCTCAGTTCATATTAGCAACCTTGGTTAACAAGGTGTATGTCCACATACTGTTGCCATTTACAAAAAATCAGAAAACCAGGTTAAAATTTGCAAAATAATACAGATATTAGCCACAGCTGTTCTAGAATAAAGTTTTATGAACTGGTCAGACAAAGATGAACCTCTACCAACGTGATGGAAGTTCCAAAATATGGAGAAAGAAGGGATCTGCTTATGGTCCTAAGCATACAAGTTCACATGTGAAGCATGGTGGAGGTTGTGTAATGGTTTAGGCTTGCAAGACTGCTTCTGGAAATGATTCAGTCATTTTTATTGATGTAACTCGTGATAGTAGCAGCAGAATGAATGCAGAAGTCTGCAGAACCTTATTGTGTGCCAATATACTGAGAAATATACCCAAAATAACTGGGTGGAACTTTTTTATGTAGCAAGACAACGATCCAAAATACACTGTCATCTCAACAAGGGGCCTGAACCTGGTGGAAGCCTGGAAAGGCAAAACCGATGAAGAACTAAGAAATCTGGTGGCTACTATGGGTCATAGGCTTCACAAAGTCAATGTGAGCAAGAGATACGCAACTAAATATGAAGTATTTTCACTTTAAATTAGCTGAAAACATTTTTGTTGAAAAAACTGAGTGGTTTGATACAAAAATGCGATTGGTCTATGTTGTTTAACATGCCCTAATATAATTTGCTGGTCCCCAGTGGACACAGTAGGTAGTGTTTTTCTTTCTTCTTTGCATTGGGTTATAATAGAACTAGGCCCAAGATGGCAGCGCGCTCCGGAACCAAGGTGGTGCTTGTATCCCTGTGATTGTCCCTGTTTTGGCCTGGTATTTAGGTGTTCAGGTGTGTGGACGCTGGGACGGTGGTGTTCATGTTTGAAAGTTGGAGGTTCGAGGACGACCAGATGCCGTTGTAGCTGCGTAGCTCCGTCCACAGACGATGCTAACTGCTGCAGTTGTTTTCATGACCTGCCGGGCAGCGTCCAGGCAGGTCTGGGGGGGAGTATGGTTGCAGGGCTGATGCTGCGGCTGGTCGGTTTCTGGGGGCTCCGATCTCGGCTTGCTGTGTGGACCGGGCCTTCAGTCCTCGGCATTGCCTGATGCCGGTGGCCGGAGGTGGGCTCTGGCTGGCCGGCATTACCCTTGTGTGGGGCACCAGATCCTGGGGGAACGCTATTTCGTTTCACTGTGTATTTTTATGTAGTTGAAATGACAATAAAGTAATCTAATCTAATCTAATCTTACAGTCCAAGTCCACTCAAAACAGTCATCTCTATGCAGCTGAGCCATGAGGTAGATATGTCTGTAAATAAACATAGAACATTGTTGCAATCATTATTTGTAGCAGAAATTGTTCTGTGAAAAGAAATTTTGTTGTAACTATCAGCTGAATGATGTGTTCAGTGAAGTGTGGACTTTATAGTTTAATGCGAGATGGCCTCATCTGTGGAGGATCTGTGGGATGCCAATAGCTGTGCAACTTAACTGAGTAATTTACTATGCTGGACCTTTAAACTAGAGATTTTATGTAGTTTATTTCATGCTTTTTTTTGCAATAGGTTGATGAGCATTTTATGTGTAGAATTATTGCATTGTTAATTTAATTTTGCATGCCTGTAGCTATATGTATATAATACTATTTAATTATTTACACAAGCCAGGCCCTCTTGTCCAACATCAACATCTGACCTCACAAATGCTCTTCTGGATGAATGGCAAAAATTTCTCCACAGACACAATCCAAAATCCAAAAGTATAAAGCTGGTCCTGCTGGTCTCATTCAGAAGTGTTGGACATTCTAAGATTAAGAATTCTCTGGTCCAATGACATTTTGTGGAGGGGGCTGTGCCACCCCAGGCACCCCACTCTAGACATGCCCCTACATGCTGTGTGCTTTGTATTGCCTTGTGTTACTGACTTGTGTAATTTGCAGTTTTCTTTATAAATAGGAAATGCTTTATTTCATTATTAGATTTTGATAGATACTGTAGGTGTTTAGTCAATGGATTTCAGAAGCCTCGTAAATTTAACATATACTTTAATCTCTCAGGCCTCCCAGGGCATTTTTATGTGCTGTTAAGAGCCATGTTCACTTGGGGCCCATTATGTTGCACCTCAGGGTATGTACCTTAAGCAGTCTTTGAAGGTGGATGGTCTAAATGAGGTAATATACTATCGATTTGTGTTCCCTTTTCATATATTTTATCTCTCTCAGATGCCCGCTTGGCCCCAGGCATTTAAGTTCCTGAGCAGCCAGTAACCCAGGCTTTGATGCACCAGGAGCCGTGTATCATTCCTGGCTAATTATCCCCACGGTAAACATTATCTGGTCATTTTTCACCTTGAACAAACCTAATGGATATCAGCTTAGTCTGCTGTAGATATTTGAAGGTGTCGAGAAGGCGGCTTTGGATAAAAAATGCTTGGCCGGAGTACAGAAGGACTAAGCTGAAAATGTTTTTCTGTTACTCCGCCTTAAAACATTGTCTTTGCCTGGTCGATTCAGACTAACCTGTTTTAAATCAAGTCTTAATATGCACAGGATGTTTTCTTGCCCTCACTGTGTGTGTGTGTGTGTGTGTGTGTATACAAAATGAACAAGGCTTTAATTTATGCCTATAATATCACAGAAAATAATTGACCTTCATTGCGAAACGAGCAGTGCTGGGAACAGCCATTCATCAAATCCAAGTCAAGGACATTCTTCCTAAGTTTCTTAAAGCTTGTGGGGGTCTGCGGTTTGATTGAACTGTTTCTCTGTGAAAGTTATTGTCAAACATAATATGTTTGACAGGAAATTAAAGACAAATAAAATCAAAAATAAGTGCTTTTTTGTTTCCAAAAAATGCAAAGCATCTTTGAAAAGCTGCTCGAATCATCTGTTAAACAACTTAAAGTTTGCATGAGGTGCCGGTTGCTAAACCTCATGAAAGCCCACGGCTTCTAAAATTCACCGACCTCCACTGTATTCAGAAATAAGTATGTCAAAAATCCTTTTGTTTCTAAAAGGATGTCAAGGGTCGTGCAGCGCGGCGCTAAACCGCAGCATTCTTAACGCGGCATTATTCATGTTTTCATCATTTCCATGTCTGCAGATTGTGTCTCCGCTGACTTTGATTCTCCCACTGCAGAGCTTGTCAATAGAACTCTGTTTAGCAGCCAGCTCTCATGTTTCTCAGATTTCAGAGCCAGCATGTGAATGTAGCAGAGGTCAGGATTCTTTCCAAATGAATTTGCATTAAAAAAGTCCTTTACTTTAAGGTCAGTTTGACATGCATTTTTTAAAAAAAAGTATTCAGTGCAATGCATAATAAAGGTCAAGGAAGTGAATATGGTTAAAATGTGGTTGACATGTTAACTAAAACAGCTATATGATATTCACTGGCCTGGTGCACCCCCAGCAATGCCACTGGAGTACTCTTAATAATGTCCAACACCACTGAATGAGAGCATGGAGAAGACCACTGGGAATGTAACTCAGTATTATTGCTCAGATACTTTACTGAAATACAAATTTAATGTACTTGTCGTTTATTTAAGTGCTTCTATGTTATAATACTTTCTGCTTCCACTCTCCTAGAGAAGAAGAAGACAAATTAATAAATTGTTTATCCCTCCTAGGGAAATTACAAATACACACGCTCTTATGTTGTTACGCACAAACATGCAGGGAAACCGGAGAACCAGTGTGGGTATTGATTGAAGGCTGCCTGTCATAGGTGCCAAGGAGAGCAAATGTGGGGGTTTGGCGCCTTGCTTAAGGGCGCTTCGGCAGGGCTCAGGAGGGCAAAAGCCGCCACCTCCCTGGCCTCCAGTGTCTTATGGGTCCAGAACGGGGTCTTGAATTAGCGGGTCATGGCTTGGCCTCCAGGTGCACACACACACACACGTACATATATAAAATCAAAATAAAGTAATTAAAATCATCAACAGCAGCAACAATAATGTAATATATGCATTGATTAAGCAATATTATAACAATATTATTATAATTTTGCAAAGTGCTATTCTACGTAATGAATATGTTTTCTTTACATATTTTAAATATCTACAACTTCTATACCATTAAGCTACTTAAGAAAGATTAAAAATTTTACTTGAGTGCTGCACGACTTTTACAAAACACATCTGACACAGGGCAGCACATGTGCCTAGCCTAGCATGGCTGACTTTATTTCTGAATAAATATTCTGATTTTCTATGGGCTCACTGCCTTCTTATTGTTACTCTCGTATCACCCCATTTAAAAAATCCTGGAAACTCCCCTGGAGAAATGAATAGAAGCACTAATAAAAAAATGTTTAAATCCATGAATCCTCAATATGTGGATTTCACGTCATAGTTATTTTAGCTTTTGTATATAAAACCTTTGTCCACAGTGTCTTACTAAAGCTGCTGCAGAGCTTGTGTAATAAAGGTTGTAGAAAAAGTACAATAATTCTATTTGCAGTATGGCAAAACAGAAGTATGAAGTTATTAAAATAAAACTACTCAAGTATTACTGAAGTAATTACATGCATGGTCCAGTGATGTATAGCACCAGTGGCCTGGTTCCATTGGCAGCCATCCATACCCATGCCATGACACTGCCTCCACCATGTTTGACAGACGATGTGGTATTCTTCTGTTCATGAACTGTCTCTTTTTTTCTCCATACCTTTCTCTTCCCATCATTCTGGTACAAATTCATCTTGGTTTCATCTGTCTGAGGAATTTGTTTTTCCAGAGCTGGGCAGGCTCTTTGACATATTTTCAGGCAAAATCAAAACTGGCTCTCCTGTACTCAAGTGCAACAATTGGTTTGTAATGTACCTTCAGCTACTCCCATGTAAACTCCCCGAGGGGTCGCCACAGCAGATTAATCTGCATTGACACAACCCTCCATGGTGAGAGGGGCTTGTGTCCCACCTGGAATTAAACCAGGGACCTTTTACTTGAGAACTACACTTCAATACAGAGAACGCTGCAACCAGTGGTTTGTAACTTGTTGTAAACACTCTGTATTAGGGGCGTGTCTAGAGGGATGTGGTACTGCCTCCATAACCCCCCATCAATGCCACTGGGTGAGAGTAAAGTAAATATAACAATCCTCAACACCACTGGATGAAAGCATGGATACATGTAGTAGGAAAGTAACAGCAAATTTAAGTACTACAAATATTGTCATTTGTCCACTGTACTATTTATTTTAGAACTTTAGTTACTTATCATTGTATGTATGAATTGCATTATTATAGATCAAGCTACCCAGCAATATATAAGCAATTAAAACCATCAGCAGCTGCAAAATTAATTTGGCATACACATCAATTAATCGATAACTATGATCTGATAATATGACGAATTTGATTCTTAACGTGCCATGCTACACAATGAGTATGTTTACTTTTGCTACTTTAAATATATATTTGATTATAAACCTTGCACCATTGAACTACTTAAGAAATAATTTTTTCCAGTTTGCACAACATTAGATTAAACTCCTGTGCAGCACCACTTTTAGGTAATAAATGTATAACAGGACACAGGGCTGCACATGAGCCAATGTGTTCTATGCTTATTTTTTACACTAATTTTTAATTCGTATTAAATATTCAGATTTCTTGTGGGCCCCCATACCTTGTTCTTGCTCCCCCCATGCCAACCCATTCAAAAAATGTCTGTAATTTATAAAAACTGAAGGTGATATTTTTGTTGAATCTCATTAATTAAAGCTGAAAGACTGCACTTTAGTTACATCTTGCTTGTTTGATTTAAAGTCATCTGTGGCGGTGTACAGAGGCAAAACGTTTAGTAGCTTTTTAAAATGTATTAGCACTGGGGCAGCTGCAGTTCATGAGGTAGAGCAGGTCATTTTCTAAATAGGAAGGTTGGTGGTTCAGTCGCTGGCTGCTCCAGTCTACATGCCAAAGTGTCCTTGGGCAAGACATCGAACCCCAAATTGCTCCCGATGCATCCATCAGAGTGTGAATGTGTGCATGAAAGTTAAATGCACTTAAAGGCATAGAGTAAAGCACTGGGTGAATGAGGCTTGTAGAATAAAGTGCTTTGAGTGCTCAGTTAGAGTAGAAAAGTAGAAAAGCACTGTGTAAGTACCAATTCATTTACCGTTCAGGGTCAGACTATGAACCAGTAACAAAAAGCCTAGATCTGTGGTTTTCAAACTGTGGGGCGCGGACAACCAGGTGGAAGATTAAAATCAAACTAAGATGAATATGTATGATTTTTACATGAAAAAGAAACAAGCAAACATTTGCTGATGCTGTTGCACTGGCAATATGTGCCTTTAGTTAAGTGAAATCCAGTGCTGATCATTTTTAATTGTTAGTGACTGATGTACATTTTTTGGTTCCTGCTGTGGGACATGCCAAAAAAAGCTCAGGAACCACTGACTTAGATACATCTCAATATCACTGAGCGTTAGGCAGTAGCCAAGGGCTGTGAGTGGAAGATGGTGGACTCTTTCTGATTGAAAGCAGACAGTCAGTTGTCAGTTTTGAGGACCTGTACTTGACTGTTTTTATTTAAAGCTCCTTAATAATTGCAGTTTTTACTTCTAGCTGCAAGTATTGCTGCTACCCACTTCCTTTCATTTCATTACATAGGGAAACAAGCCTTACAGGGAACAAGTATGAACATGGATGGTCATTATTCTGTGGCTGCTACATTGTGCAATTAACATTTATATCATAAAGTTTTGTCTTTAGTCACCCTTAAGTGCAGAATCGTGTGAAGTAAGTGTTTTTAAATTACAGAAACTGGTAAGTGCGGCAGTTTTTCCTGGAGTATTGCTACTGCTGTTACATGTTATTATTTTTTAATCTGTGAGGTCTGTCAGAGCATTGGGTAGCTCCACTGATTCTCTGCCTGCGTGCCCGTGGCATGGGCAGGCTACAATCAGAAGCAGATTGAAATTTCTATTTCTACATCCAAAGGGGGCTCGGCTGGCTCAGAGGAGCACTGAAAACCAGAGTGTCTGCAATCTGTCTGTATCTGAAGCTGTTCCAGTGGGAACCCCAATCATAGCTGCAAAACCCAGAAATCAGGGTCAGGAAAAGGGAAGATCTGAAAGAGGGCACCAGAGAACAAATTCTCAATTTAAGATTTTTCAAAGGGTCTTTCTCTGGATTATGTCAGAGCACACCTACCACAAAGAAAAACTGCTTGCACACAATACATGCCTCATACAAATCCTTTAGAATTAAAGTCAGTTGCATTAGACCAGTAGTGTTCCTTTGCTTACAGTCCATCTTATCATTCAAATTAAAAACAAAACAAAGCACCTTTTGCTTTAAATACAGCATTGAGTCATTTTGGGTAGGAGTCCATCAGCATGGCACATCTTGACTTGGCAATATTTGCCCACTCTTCCTTGTAAAAGTGCTCCAAATCTGTCAGATTGTGAGGGCGTCTTTTGTGCACAGCCCTCTTCAGGTCACCGCACAGATTTTTGGTTGGATGCAGGTTTGGGCTCTGGCTGCGCCATTCCAAATATTTCATTTTCTTCTGGTAAAGACATTCTTTTTTTTAATTTGGATACACGCTTGGGGTCATTGTTGTAAACCAGCCACAGGGGCCCACAAGCCAGTGTAGTCCCAATGCCGGTCCCAAGCCCGGGTAAATGGTGAGGGTTGCATCAGGAAGGGCATCCGACGTAAAAACTTTGCCAAATCACTGGTCTTAACACGCTTTCCCCCTCTCCCCCTCCTTGGTCTTCGGCCAACAGTAGCATAGTTTCTGCCGGCACCCTGTTGGCTAACGGCACCAGAGGTGGTCATTGTTAACCCGGGCCGTGACCGATCCGGTATGGAAGTCGTGTTATGAATCCGCATATTTGATTTGGCAAAGTTTTTACGCCAGATGCCCCTCCTGACGCAACCCTCACCATTTA